>VNJV01004601.1:0-15691 GCA_008042635.1 Drosophila nikananu | reverse complement strand
TTTGAACACGTGTTACTTCTAAGATACTGGACCGATTTGAATAATTTTTTGGATTCAACCCTATTGAACTATTACCTGTCGAATGCAATAACAATTTTTACGATCCGTTGTCATCAAAAGTTGGATTTTTGAAACGTATCTGTATCTTTTGCCCCATAGTGCGACGCCCAGGCCAGCATCTGGGGCAGGTTAAGTTCAGCACTGAGCGGAGAAGGCAACGAAGTTCGAGATTATCAATTCAAGGCATGTAGAGTGTTGGCTTCTGATTACATTTAATTTCGAGACTGAGTATAATTTAAGAAACTAAAATCAACACTTGAAATCAATGTTTAAAGTTAACAATGGTATTATGATTATGAAATTTAATTAATGTTGCTTGTAAGTTATTTTAAACATGCAAAAATAAAGGGTTCTTATTTTACTTTAAACACCCCAAAGTAGGTCTTTAATTTTATAAGTAAATTATTTAATTATTCCACATTGTAATCTCCGTGTAAAGTGTAAGCAAAGAAAACCCCTGGCAGATTGATTTGGCAGCTGGAGAACTGCGGACTGAATACCAAACGAATTTCGCTGCCAGAGCTTGTGGGTAACCATTAATCAGCAGGACCGAGGAAAACCTTCGGAAAAGTCGAGTCTCGAGTCCCCCCTATCCCCTTTCTCCCTTCCCCCTTCTGCTGCTCCGTTTTCACACATCAACTGGCAGAAGTAAACTTTTAAAACTGTCAAATTGCTGTGTGATTTGCTGGCAAATAATAAACATGTTTAGCGAATAAATTCATCAAAACTAGCTACCGAAAAGAGCGAGTGGGGAAAAGCGAGCGACAGGACTAACGAGGAGCCAACACACACAGACACACACACACGAAATGCAAACAAATGGAAAACGTCGACAACACACGCAGGTGGCGCACGCAAGTCCCAGGGGGTGGCTTGGGGGCTGAGTCCCGGGAAATGCTAGGGTGGCTCCACAACAAACAGAACTAACGAAGAGTTGACTTCAATCGCTGCTGCTGTCACCTAATATGCAGCGATTTCCGTTTTTGTAATTTTTTTATGAAGAAATATTGCTTGCACAGCGAAAAATCATAACAATAACTAAAAGTTCATGTGTGGAACTTTGTTGTTTAATTTTATTTAGCATGCTAGTGCGTTTTGTAGTGTAGATAGTGTAGATGGTTAGTTGCTCTTGTTAGCCCTTTTGCAGTTACTTTGGCCGCCTGATAACTTTGCTTGGCAAACGCTGCCCTTAGTTTTCTTCTTGATTTTCGTATTTTTTCAGGGACTCTCCCTGTCTGCGCTTGGTGGCCTACAGATTGAGCGCTTAATTTGTTAAGCTCGAAAAGTAGAAACTCAAACAAATCAGAATATCTGACCAGGAGTCAAGGCGTGTTTGCCTTGCTACCTATGTACGTTTCGGGTTTGTTTTTTTTTTTGGGGGGGGGCTTGGGGATTTGGTGGGTCTGTCTGCCTGGATGGCCGGTCTATCGTTGCGGAGGCGCAGCTTCAATCAAACCCACATACTATACACATACGAGTACACCCACCTGGCAGAGAGATGGAATTTGTGTGGCTGACATCGGGGCACGTTGTTTGTTCGTTACGTTTTTACCCATTTTGAATCCTTTTTTGAACCCCGAAAACCCGAACTCGAACTCGAACTCTCGCCCTTCACCTGCCGCCCCTGACCCGTCTTCGTTGGCCTTTTCTGCTCGTTCTCGTTGCTCTATTTTTGGCTTTTGATGTGCAGGAAGCTCATCATCAAAGGATCCCCAGGCGGACGCTGTGATAATTGTGCTTGTATGGGTGTGTTTGTATTTTCCTGCCAGCTCTCCTTTTTTTTTTTATCCATTTATGCTACCTGCATGTCGCATTTTCTTGGACTCCCTCGCTCGATTTTCCTGATATTCCGTTCTCTTTTTTTTTTTTTGTGCTGTTTGCACTTGACTTTTTGCCGGTTTCTTTTGCCTTTTGGCCGTGAGTATATGTGTGATTCTTGCCATTTTTTATTTCGCTTGTTGTTAGTGTTGGTGTTCTGTTTACAACTGGCAAATATTGACCCGCATTGATTGTCGTTTTTCCGCTTGTAAATTACTGAACTGAAAAGGGGTTGGGGGGTGATGATGAGTTGAGGATCAAGAGGCGAGTTCTGCAGGGCGAAAGGCTTTTACTTTCGTTAAGGGAAACTTGCGGAAGGGAAAATTAGTTGCTAAGAAGCTGATAATGAGGCAATAGTTATGGCAAATCATGTTCTTAGTAAACTAAAATTTAAGTACCAAAAGAGAAATATCAAAAACATAAGCCAGAAGTCTCTGTTCTAAGGATTAAACTCAAAACAAGAGCTTTATTCAATTATTTTGTTGAGTCAATACTAAGCCTGATAATAAGTGAAGCAGCAAAATGAAAGTCCTTTCACAGCCGACTTTTACTTTCTCTGTGTGTTTGTGATATATAAAAGTAATTGGCCGATGGAGCAAGTTCGTCGGCCCATTAAGGCCATTTAACAGTTACAGTTATGACTGGCACTGCCACAATATTGAGCCATTTTATGTATATTTCGCACAATGCTTCTTTATTTCGTTTTTGGCGTCATCGTTAAAATGGGTTTTATTATTTCCGTTTGGCAGCGTTATTAATGTTGTTGTTCTGCTTTTGACTTTACTTCCGGTCCCGCACACACACACCCACATTTATATATACATATGTACTGTATGTTTGTAAATGCTTGCCAGCAATTTATATTTTTCAATTAAGCAGCAAAAATGTTACGCTTTGTTTCGTACAACTGTAATAAATTTCAACTACCCTTATGGGCCCCCCTTTTGGCCCATGTTTCACTTCATTTGGCCCGCATATGTACTGGCATTGCGATTCAGTTTTCCGCCGAATTTCGCGTTCGCGTTATGGTTTCATTCCGGAGCGAGCGTGTAATTGATAGCCGCCCTTGGCTTAATTAATAATTTCGTAAATTCGAACATGGCTTGGCGATGGCGATGAAGTTGCACTATTAGCAAATGATTTGGCATGAGAGTTGGAAGCGGATCCGGTTACCATAACAGATATAATATATTGCAATAAAAATTCCACAAAAATGGAACCTAGTGCACTTAGGGTTCCTAGAATTTCATGAAAACAAAATTAACATTAAGAGTCATTTTTTTAACATTCGTTACAGTTTCTCAAAGAGATAAAGTTCCTTTTAGAAAATGTAGCTTACAATTTCACGAACAGATAAAGTGCCTGTTAAGAAAATGTGGTGTTTTGGGAAAGTAAATTGTGGAGTTTACTTTAACAGAACAACAAAACTATGTCGTTATATTTGCCTTTTGTTTTATAGATCCTAATTTTATTTCTTCATAGTTACATTGCTAAAATGATATCAGCTAATTTCCCGTATTCCAGACACCTGCTCGAGTAACTGAAGCTAACCCCAGGAGAAGAAATCTCAAACAGATATCCTTGGTACCTCCTGGGGGATTGGTGTGAATCATCCTGGGCAAAATCACACAGAAACATCTCGTGTGCATACATATATGTACATTGTGCGATGCATACACATATCAACATCCCAAAGCACCTCCTTAACCCACCAATCCCACCCACCCACCACCCACTGCCCACTGCCATTAAACAGCTCTTGTTGGCTGTAAAGTGCTCGTTTAGCAGTTGTTGCTTTTGTTGTACAATCATCAAACGGTTTAGCTGTAAAACTAATTGCATTACATCAATTTTTCTGTTAAAAGTCAATAACCAATCAAACCCCGCACCGCGCCGCCGCGTCGGCACACAGATGGCAGGACGTTCGGATGGCAGGAGTTCCGGAATGGAGCGCGGGTCAAAGTTTGAAAGCGTGCAGTTAAATGCACACAGACACGCACCCACATCTGGCCAAATGTATATATCGAGGGTATATATATTGATATAGGAGCGGGGGAGACAGCCAACCAGTCGTCGGTGGTCACTTTAATGGCCGGCGGACGGGGGCTGCAGAACCCCTTTGGAGAGACGGATGTAGCGACGAAATAATGACAGGAGTAATCACATTAGCCCCCAACAAATACTCGTACTTTCGCTGGCCGACCAGGGTTGCCATCGCCGCCGTATAATTGTTTCAAATGGTCGACGTGGTGGTGGTGCGCAGGCAATCAAGAATGAGATTGCCATTTGCAGATTATCGAATTTCGCTTGGGGTTTCACTGCGTTCAGGGCCGATGCCGAAATGGAAAAAGAGCTAAGAGGATCTTCCAGCGAGATGACAGCCCTGTCAGTGCTTGCAGTGGATGCACTGCGATAAAATGCTGGCTGGCATTGGGTTTAGAAAATCAAGCAGAAAATGGGTTCCGACTGGTGCCATTGCAGTTGCAAAATAAAACCAAGTTAGGTGAAATAAGTTAATTAAAACTATTAAATTATAATTTGTCACAGTGCAGCAATCGGCTTTCCCCCAAAATGCATTCACGATGACGTGTCCATGCAGCGCCGCCGCCGCCGCCCCATCAACATGACCCCCTGGCGACCTTCGACCCCCGCGTACACAAACAAACCCTGCCGGGGGGTGGTGATAAAAAATAGAGGGAGTGGTGGCGGGAGATGAGGCGCCAAATGCTGACGGCGCACACAGTTGACCAGTTGACCAGCCCTAGACGAACGTTAAATCGTTAATTGATTACGGGACAACATTGATAGTTGTTGTTGATTTTTATTCGACGGTTTTGTTTTTTTCCCCCTCCCGTTTTTTCCGACAGAAGTGGCAGCAGTGGGGCAGCTCTCTGTATTTGGCCGAAGGATTACGCAGTGGCTCCCCCCGGCCCTCTAATGAGAAGCTGTCCGAGTACAAGAACTGGCCATGTCCTGCAGCATTTTAAAACTAATTGTTAAGCAAGCAGGCATGCCAGTCGAACGAACATCCATGTCACGTACGCACAAACCGCAAATACAGACAATCTGGTCGAAATATAACCGGCAGGCACCCAGGCTGGCAGGAAGGCAGGGCAACCGGGCAGCCAGCGAGGAGTACGTCCAAAGGCTGCTTTGAAATAGAGAGCGGCTCCTGTAACTGATATTGCAGTTAAGGCGGTAACGAGTCAGCAGCCCAAGGAGCAAAAAACAAATCGACCCATCAGGATAACGCCCCAAGCCCCTGCTCCTGCTGCTGCTGCTGCCACTCAAAATTCTGGCCACCCGAAAAAAAGGCCAAAGGGCTGTTGGCCAAGCATGAAAATAAAATACGAATAAGGTACCAGGACGACGAGTACGAGTACATGGCCAACTCCTGACGAGCATTTTAAGCAGCAATTATTTACTTTTTCTTGATGCCGAATGACAGAGCGAGGACCAAAAACAGCACCAACAGCAGCAGCGGCAACATGGAGTCGGAATAACAAAAGGCTTCGCAGCATAAAATTCAATTTAACTATTTTGCAAAATTCATTACAGAAATTCGTAGCATAAATTCCGGCTGTATGAATGCACTCCACAGGCGAAAGACGTTGGGTAGGAAATCCGAGGGACCCAGAAAGCCAAGAGCCAGAAACAGAAATGGAGCAACATTGTCTAGGTTACTAATTGATGAACTAGAGTGTACGGAATAACACGTGTAGAGCAAGTTTCCCAACAGACGCCAGTGGAGTAACTAAGTCAGTAAGTGCACTGAAAGAAACCGAGCTAGAATCAAGAGTTTTTAAATCTTTTCTACATGGTGTTTATGGTAAAGAGTTTGAATTGTTGAATAATACATTTACACTTTGCATACTTTTAGACGCATATTTGAGGGATTTCAAATTCGGATATTAGTCAGCCCAATACTTTGAAATTAGAAAGCCGATCATGACGTTTACTTTCATCCAAATTCTTATCAGCGGAAGACGGCTTCTTTTTCGAGTGTAGCGGTCGCCACGTAGCGCTTGTTATTTTAATTTCCGCCTAAAAGTATGCAACAAATTGAAAGGATTACACAAAAGTTTATGCAATGCAGCAGGAGCAACGCAGCAGCAAAAGCAACAGCAACAGCCAACTTAAAACGGCAAGACAAATGCGACAATTTAAGCGCGTTTTGGCCCGCTGGCACGCCAGCAACATGGCATAAAATTAATGTCAAGCAAAATGGGGAAACAGCAAAAGCAGCAGGAGCAGCAAAGCCAGCAGGATGCGAAGCAGGAGGCAGAAAGGATCAGGAGTAGGAGTAGGAGTAGGAGTACGAGAAGTAGGAGCCGCAGGAGGCCAACTGCCAGCTGAGGCATCGCATTCGTTCCCATTCGCAGCCTCTGCCACGCTGTCAGCCAAAAACTGCTTCAAATTGATGTGGGACGGGCTGGGTGGATCGGCTTGGCTTTCCATCTTTTCCATCCAGCCATGTGGGTTTCAAGTTGCAGCAACTTTTGTTGCATATTCAGCAGCAAGTGGAACATCAACAGCAAAGGCTACTGCAATTTGCTCCTTTCGAAATAAACTTGGCAACGCTTATATGGCCGCATTTTGTGGCAAATAAACTTGCAACTGCCAGCCATAAAAACTATGTCGATGTCGACAAATTATGCAGCGAGCTCGCCTGGATATAATCCCTAAAGCTGCCGCCTGACATTTATCACCGACGCATCGAGAGTGACTTTTAGGCGCCGGCTATCAACGGGCTGCCCGATTCATGAGGCTGCCTAGGCAAATTGCGTCAGCAAGATGCACTTGCAACTGATTTCGTGCTGCACTAATGAATGCACATTGTGTACCTATGTGCGTGCCGGCAAATGACAGTGGGGATTTTCCTTTCTGTTGATTTTCCACACTGAAGTGACATAATATCCGATGAAAACTCACAGCTGAAGGGTTAACCTTGGTTTTTGTATGCCTTAAGATAAGAAATAACTTCAACTTGAAATCTAAGAAATCTATATTTCTTGGAATTTATATTTCTCGCAAATACATTCAACATTTTTAGCATGAAAAGCTATTATTAGGGCTGGGAGGTAAATTAGTAGAGTTGCTTCGGCAATCCTGATTCTTGCGGTACAAGATCGAGAAATTAAATACGAGGGTGGGAAGACCGACTATACATTTTATAAGTTTTTAATAAACTTGCAATTCTGGAGACGCCATCAGGCCGATCTGTATTCTTTTGGGACCTCCTGAACAGGCGTTACTCAACCTTAGTAGCGACTTTACGAAACTGTCAATGCCCAAGTCGGAGTACTCCACGGAGGTCAGACTGACCGGTGCAACTCCTTTAGCCAGTATGCTGATGTCGTCAAATTTTCCGATTGGATCGCCGAGAGCGCAACCAATAAAACAATAACACAACAATAACTTTCATATACAAATAATCATCAAGACAGTAAACAAAGTTAAAGCTTAAGAATGTGGCTTATATATTCCTGAACCTAGGAGATAACTACAGTTCTCTGAATCTCAAAGGTTAATGATGATAGTCAAAATATACTACACACTTATAAATACTTTCCTGGAAGAGAGCTTCTTGTGCTCATTATCTGTGAGCAAATAACGATGTAGACTTCTTATTGTAATGTCACGACGTGTAATTCAATAAAAATTTCCTTATCAAAACAAGAAACCCTGCTGTAGAAACAAAAACATATTCATATTCGTTTGAGAAGAACATTTCTGTTGTAAGCTTTTAATCAATATGACGTTCGCGCTTCCACGGTTGATCCTACTGGTAATCCTGTGCTTTGGTATACTGGAAGCCGTCGTCTTTTTGGACGATCAATGCCAGGGGTACTCTTTGATGGGACCTCCGAACACTTTGTCGGTGTATTATTCGATAAATGGCGTAAATGCTGACCGAGCTCCATGGATGGCGTACCTAATTCAAAATGGACAATACATTTGCGGTGGCTCTCTAGTGAATTATCGTGAGTGAATATTTAAATTAATTCTATCATAAGTATATCAGCAGATAATAATTATGATTTTTTTGCTGAATATTATTTCTTAAATAATCAAAAACCATTTCATGTATAATTTTTCTCTTTTGGACCCTGCAGACTTCGTTCTAACCGCTGCTCATTGTGTAACATCGCTAGATAACTTGTAAGTAATGAAAACTGCATATATCTAAAGATCAAGAAAGCTAAACTTCATTGATTTCAGTTATGTAAGATTGGGAGAGTATGACACCTCGGTTACAACGGATGGTCAGACTTATGACATAGGGGTTTCTGCTTTCTATCGTGAACCAACGCACCAGGACATTGCACTACTTAAATTAGCCGGAATAGTGCTTTATTACTCAGGTAATAAACATTTCCCTTAGAATATATATTTTCGTATTAGAAAAATGTGTGATAAACCCATTCCAATTTTTTTATTGCAGCCACTATCAAACCAATCTGCATTGTATTACCACGTACACAACAGGAAATAGACGAATTATATTCGGTCAACAACTTTATCGTAACCAGCTGGGGTCAGACTTCCCGCATTCGCAAGTCAGATACCACAGTCCTTCAACAAATATCGGTTTATCGGATAAATTCATCATTCTGTGGCAACCCAGTAGGTCAGATTTGCTGCGAGAATCCCTCGCAGTTTATTTGCCACGGAGACTCTGGAAGCCCCCTAGTCAGTGGCTACAAGTCTGTCAGTTCCAGGGTCCAATACGGGATTCTCAGTTCCGGTCACGAGAAGTGCTACGATCATGCCAAATACGTGGATATCTTCCAGTACACTGCTTGGATCGCTAACACTATTAACCAAAACTTTTAGCAATAAATAAATATATCACTACCATTATAACAAATAAAAATCGTTCAATGTACCCAGTAATTTTTTCGGAAATACTTTCGAGAAATTTGAGTAGATATTTAATTTTAAAATTTGTATTACATTTTCAGGTCAGAACGTAAATAAAAAAAAATCGCTTTTAAAAGCTTAATACAAATGTACAGCCTTTACTTAAACATGTCTGTTTTGGGAAATATTTAAATCAAAGTTATAAATAAAAATCATAAAGTCAAGTTAAAATAAGAGATTTAAAAGAGATAAAACCAACGTTGGCTCAATAGTATTGTAGAGCCCCTAATCCGCTCTTCCAAGCTAATTTTAAGACCTCTTGTATTTAGTTCTAGTTTAACGACGATTCAATAAAGACCTCTAACGCACGTCGTGTAAAACCCCGAAAAGTCTTCCGTGTTTTTTATCATCGAGTGTTTTATTACCATAATATTTAGCTTGTGTTGTTTTCGATAATGTCTTATAAACATCCTCACAGAATTCTATATAAAATATAATATTTTCTATCAACATATAAATATGTAAGATTAAGTGTTCATAGTGTTTCCTGGAAACTGATAACGTTGAGTTCAGCTGTATTCCTACTTTAATCTATATGGAAGCGGCCAGTAAGAATTTAATATTCTGTTCAATTCTTTTGCTACGCTGGTTGCACTAAGATGATGTCCGCTCACTCACTGCTGACACTTTCGATAATCCTGATCCTCGGGAGACAGGGATGTGCCAAGTTACTGGACGAGGGATGCCGGCCGAGATATATACCCATGATAAGTGGGGGCGGTGAATATAATAATCCCACCCCACATATGGCTTATTTAAGGATCAATGGCGTGATCCACTGTGGGGCCTCTCTCATTTCAAATCGTATGTATTTTCATTTACATGAATTTTATTTATTAATTCACAATTTTTACAGGCTTTGTTCTTACCGCTAAGCATTGTGTAGGCTTCAAGGGCAACTAGTAAGTATGACATCCAAGTTTCTTATTTATCGATTTTACTAGAGGCTTTTATTCTCTCTTATTCCAGCTCAGTTGTATTGGGAAAATACGACAAGTCCACCCCAGAAAAAGAGGAAACAATTCCAGTGGCTTCCCTTAATCCTCATCCTGTCAAAAACATTGACATTGCACTGGTGGAAATGAAGCGAAAAGTGGAGTACACACGTAGGAATCATTCCATTTCCCAGACTCAATATTATTCAAATATTTGTAATACCTTTTCCCGTTTGCAGCCACCATCAAGCCTATTTGTATTATCGTGGATACTGCTGTGGAGTCACAACTCAACTCCATCACCGAGCTCACAGTACTGCGAATTGTTCAGAATACCCGCCAAGAAGCCCTTGTTAATCGGACTGAGCCGTCCCTATGTGGCAATCGCAACGAAGGATATATCTGTGTGAAGAACCTCGATCAGTCCTCATGTGGCGGTGACACGGGAAGTCCCTTGTCTGGTTATTTTAAGTACAATGGTGAGACGGTCTCGGCCCAATTAGGAGTGCTTGCCGGAGGTTCAAATCCTTTTTGCAACACCTACACCGATGTCGTGAAGGTTACTCCCTGGATCGTAAGCACCGTAAATGAGGAGAAACAGGAAACCATATGGACAAAAATAATTAACTATATTTGGTCGAAATTTAAATAAAATGTTAAGCCAGCTACAAATAAAAAATATTGATGTTTCTCCAAAAATAATAAATAATTCGAATTAATGGGAAATTTGTATTAAGGTTTTCATTCGAGAGGTGAAAATACTAATGAACAGATAGGTAAATTTATTTAATTTCGAGGTAATCATGATACCCTCTGTAAGTGCAAAAATATAGTAATTAAATATGAGTAATTACTTTTTGATTGAAAACGGCTTTTACTTATAATTTTAATTTCCCTAGAATTCTTAAGCCTAAGATTGAACGCAATCTTGCTCATTACAATGTTTTTCAAAGACTTATCTGTGTGTTTAATTATGACCTCACAACCATTAAACATATATAGATTTTACTTGGAAACATATAGAAGAAATACCCTTATTTACATTTTAATAGAAATTTCTAAGAATTTAGAGTTTTGATTTTTTTACAATAAATACCTCCTATTGGGGCTGGGAGGTAAATTAGTAGAGCTTCGATTGAGATGACAACCACTAGTGCAACGCTGATTGCTTCGGCAATCCTGATTCTTGCGGTACAAGGATTCGCCCAGTTACTGGACATGGGATGCCTTCCGTCATATGAGCCAATTATTATCGGGGGAGCAGCTGCTGATCTAACTCCATGGATGGCGTATTTAATTTTCGATGGACGCTTCTTATGCGGCGGCTCGCTTATTACTGATCGTACGAAAATCACTTCCTCTTATAATTTTAATTAAAAAACCAAATAATAATATTTATCAAAATCCCTACAGGCTTCGTTCTCACAGCTAACCATTGTGTGCCTAAACGATATACATCCGACAACTAGTGAGTGGAAATATCTTAACTCTCAAAGTGATTGCTAAAGATAAACATAATATTTTAACTCAGTATTGTGCGACTGGGGGAATACGATACGTTGACTACAGACGATGGCCCCCATGAAGATTTCGGAGTGGCAGGCGCCGCTATTCACTCGACTGTCGACATTGCTATCCTCAAACTGAACCGATCAGTGCAATATACAAGTAATTAGGAGTCTGTCTCGTTAATAATATCTCCGACTACACCTTACTCTTTCTATGCAGACCACATCAAGCCAATCTGTATTATCCTGGACACTGGAATGGTGGGTGCAATCAACGCCATTCCGAATCTTACCATTACGGGCTGGGGTCGGACTGATCGGATTACTGGGCGATCCGCGACCAAACTTCAACAGGCGACTATCCAGCGGGTACATCCATTCTTCTGTCGCCACTCACTTTATGAGTTTTGTGGCATAAACCCCACTCAGTTTGTTTGCTTCGGGGACTCCGGAAGTCCCTTGGGAGCTGATATTAAATACAACTACATCACTATACACGCTCAATTCGGAATAGCCAGCTCGGTCGAGACGACGGCTTGCAACACCTACGGCAACTATGTTGATGTTATGCTGTTCACGTCCTGGATCCGTGGCACCATCCAATTGATGAATACATACTAAATCTAATGTACAGTAAACGTTAGAAAACTTTAATAAAGTAGTCTTCAAAGTCACTCGGAAATTAGGGAGGAATGTTTCAGTAATTTATGATAAAAGCTAACTTCGGAAAATATGTAAATATATTCTATGCTTATACATTAAAAACGGAGGAGCTGTCAATCTTCTGAGTAAATTGCTATATTGACTTTTAACCGGCAGCTCGTTATCAGTTCACTTAAGCAGAGTCGGAATATAAGAGCGATCCAGAATAAATGTGGAATTTATTTGAATTCTGCCGCATCGCCAGTGAAGATGTCCGCGTATTCACTGCTGACAATTTTGACAATCTGCATTCTCGGGAGGGGGGTATTGGCCCAGCTGCTGGACGAGGGATGCCGACCAAGACAGGTATTAATGATTATTAATGGTTACGATTCTGAACGGGCTCCGTATATGGCTTTCATAACGCGCAATGGAGAGCACCACTGCGGTGGCTCCCTTATATCAACTCGTAAGTACTCAACTTTACTTAAAGGTCTAAATTATTTTCATTTATAAATTCTTCAGGCTTTGTTCTTACCGCTAGACATTGTTTCATCCACGCTGGAGACTAGTAAGTAATGCTTTCTTAACAAATTAGGCTAAACGTTTTCATCTCGTTTTTCCAGCTTAGTAAAGTTGGGAGTACACGATACGCGGCACCCACAAAAGGAGCAAACATTCGGAATAGACAAACTTATTGCTCATAGTGACTCCTTGATTGACCTGATGCTGCTAAAGTTGGATCGAGAAGTTAAATACGATGGTAGGAAGACCGACTATACATTTCATACATTTTTAATTAACTTGCAATTCTGCAGACGCTATCAGACCGATCTGTATTCTTTTGGGATCTCCTGAACAGGCGTTACTCAACCTTAGTAGAGACTTTACAATAACTGGTTGGGGGCAGATTTCAAATGAAAACCACAGAGAACGACCCTGGATACTCCAAACAGCCGAATTAGGACGAATCGAGTGGGACGATTGTGGCAGACCACACGGATTTATTTGTGCCGAGGCCGCCAATCAGTTTGCCTGCCAAGGTGACTCAGGAGGTCCTTTGACAGCTTATGTTAAGCATAACTACGAAACTGTCAATGCTCAAGTCGGAGTACTCCACGGAGGTCAGACTGACCGGTGCAACTCATTTAGCCAGTATGCTGATGTCGTCAAATTTACCGATTGGATCGTTGAGAGCACAACCAATAAAACAATAACACAACAATAACTTTCATATACAAAACATCATCATCAAAACAGTAAACAAAGTTAAAGCTTAAACATGTGGCTTATATATTCCTGGAACTAGGAGATAACTACAGTTCTCTGAATCTCAAAGGTTAAACACACTTATACTTTCCTGGAAGAGAGCTTCTTGTGCTCATTATCTGTGAGCGAATAACGATGTAGACTTCTTATTGTAATGTCTCGACGTGTAATTCAATAAAAATTTCCTTATCAAAACAAGAAACCTTGCTGTAGAAACAAAAACAGTTTCATATTCACTTGAGAATAACATTTCTGTTTTAAGCTTTCAATCAAGATGACGTTTGCGCTTCCACGGTTGATCCTACTGGTAATCCTGTGCTTTGGTATACTGGAAGCCGTCGTCTTTTTGGACAATAAATGCCAGGCCGAGAAATCGCAGTTTATGATCAATGGCAGAAATGCTGACCGAGCTCCATGGATGGCGTACCTAATTCAAAATGGACAATACATTTGCGGTGGCTCCTTGGTGAATTCTCGTTAGTAAATATTTAATTTAATTATATCATAGGCATATCAGTAGGTAATATTTATGAATTTTGAGCTGATTATTATTTCTTTTTTGAACCCTGCAGACTTCGTTCTAACCGCAGCTCATTGTGTAAGATGTTTAAATAATTTGTAAGTAATGAAAACTGCATATATTTTAAGATCAAGAAAAATAAACTTTATTAATTTCAGATATGTAAGATTGGGAGAGTATGACACCTCGGTTACAACGGATGGTCCGACTTATGACATAGGGGTTACTGCTTTCTATCCTGAACCGTGGGGCCAGGACATTGCACTACTTAAATTGGTGGCAAGAATGATGACATACTCAGGTAATTAACCCATTTTTTTAGGATGCATTTTTTCTTATTAGAAAACACGTCTGATACACTCATTAAACTTCCTTTCATTGCAGCGACTATCAAACCAATCTGCATTGTAATATCACTGACAAGTCAGGAATTATACGAATTATATTCGGTCAACAACTTTACTGTAACCGGCTGGGGTCAGACTTCCCGCGTTGACAAGTCAGCTTCCACCGTCCTTCAACAAATTTCGGTTTCGCGGATAAATTCATCATTCTGTGGCAATCCAGCAGGTCAGATTTGTTGCGAAAATCCCTCGCAGAATGCTTGCCACGGAGACTCCGGCAGCCCCCTGACCAGTACCTACAAATATAACTATGTTACTTCTACTGTTCAATACGGGATTCTCAGTTCCGGTCACGAGAAGTGCTACGATCATGCCAAATACGTGGATATCCTCCCGTATACTGCTTGGATCGCTAACACTATAATCAAAAACTTTTAGCAATAAATAAATAAATGCAGTACGTGCAAAATAAATAAAAATCTTTCTGTGTACCCAGTAATTTTTTAGGGAATACTTTCGTGAAACTTTAGGCTACATTTAATTTAAGAATATTTAATTAAATTTTTGGTATCGAATGTAGCAAATAGAAAATTAACAATGTTTTTAAAAGCATAAGAAACAATTATAGCCTTTACTTAAACATGTTCATTTTGGGAAATATTTAAATCAAAGTTATAAATAAACAAAAAGGAAGCCAACTTCGGCATGCCGAAGTTTAAATACTCTTGCAGTAAGTAGAAGAAGAAGAAATGATCTGCCATAAGATACAAATTTTGCGAAAAATGTTGCGAACGAAAAAGGTTGCGAGCGAAAAATGTTGCGAACGAACTAAATGAATTTATATATATTCCTATGGCAGTTATATGATAAAGTGGTCCAATTTTGATAAATCTAAAATTCTAGAATAATACAGACTATAACTATGGCAGCTATATGATATAGTCGTCCGATCTGGCCGGCTATTTAAAAAGATTCCGTGTTTTTTATCATCGAGTGTTTTATTACCATAATACTTAGCTTGTGTTGTTTTCGATGATGTCCTTAACCTCGCAGAATTCTGTTTAACATATAATATTTTCTATCAACATATAAATTTATAAGATTAAGTGTTCATAGTGTTTCCTGGAAACTGATAACGTTGAGTTCAGCTGTATTCCTACTTTAATCTATATGGAAGCGGCCAGTAAGAATTTAATATTCTGTTCAATTCTTTTGCTACGCTGGTTGCACTAAGATGATGTCCGCTCACTCACTGCTGACACTTTCGATAATCCTGATCCTCGGGAGACAGGGATGTGCCAAGTTACTGGACGAGGGATGCCGGCCGAGATATATACCCATGATAAGTGGGGGCGGTGAATATAATAATCCCACCCCACATATGGCTTATTTAAGGATCAATGGCGTGATCCACTGTGGGGCCTCTCTCATTTCAAATCGTATGTATTTTCATTTACATGAATTTTATTTATTAATTCACAATTTTTACAGGCTTTGTTCTTACCGCTAAGCATTGTGTAGGCTTCAAGGGCAACTAGTAAGTATGACATCCAAGTTTCTTATTTATCGATTTTACTAGAGGCTTTTATTCTCTCTTATTCCAGCTCAGTTGTATTGGGAAAATACGACAAGTCCACCCCAGAAAAAGAGGAAACAATTCCAGTGGCTTCC
>VNJV01004591.1:0-23267 GCA_008042635.1 Drosophila nikananu | reverse complement strand
TAATATTCCACAACAGCTTAATTTACGCATTTCTTAGCGCATGCAAAACCATTTAGACCCCGATCCATTGATTTCAATTTAGAGTAAGGGACCCTTGTAATATGTGTGCGGTGGCAACTGCCATTCGGTCAGCCGGTGAGCTGCGAGCATCCTGCGTGGGCCGGACCAGAATCGAAATCAATTAGTTTCGGGGGCAAGCAGCTGCACAAATTGCAGGCGACAATAGGCCAGGCCCTCGGACCCGATAAATCCAATGCTGGACTATAGCCGGGAGCCGATAGCCGAGACAAATTGAACTGAGCTCGGGTCGGGCTTTGTGGCTGCACCTGTCAAAGGCGCTAGCCCTGGCCCATATTTCCGACTCGCTGGGCTTATTACCAGTAAGACTAACTGCACACTGCCAGAAATGTTTACCTAAGGAGTGTATGAACATTACAAAGCCAGCTCCCCAAGACGTAGGTACATTCATGTAATGCTGCTTATATTTCTTTCCAATTTCTCCCAGTGCCAGCTTTTACCTTCGGCCTCCGTAGGCTGGGCAAACATTGGCACACACCGCACACACACACAACTCGGTCCCATTTCGAGTGTGCTCACACACTTCTTTTTGCCTCTTTTTTTATTACATGTGTACTTTTGTGATTACATGAATATTTTAAAAGCGCGCACTCGCACAAAGGTGGAAGCGGCGGTGGAGCGGCTGACTGCGGCGGGGCCTCAAACACACAGGACTGACATGAGAACTACATTAAAATAATTTATTTTAACGCATTTTTTGTCATAGCCCGATGGGGAAAAAACTCATTTCCTTTAATGATTCCATCTGGTATACGTACGACGCTCTTAGTGAGCTCGACCAGGACGGGGATGCGCAATCCTGCCGCCACGCACATGGTTATTTCATTAAAATTGCCTTTTGTTGTTTGTGAATGTTGCTTATTATTAACGCCGTGCCATATCATCAGTATCCGTATCTGTATCTGTATCTGTAGCTGTAGATATGCCAGCGTATCTGTAACCGAATCCCGCATATCTGGCGGCTGCACTTTTATGGGGCCAGAAGACACGACATTTGCATTACTGGCCAGCAGCGTGGAGTCGCCGACCTGCAGCTTAATAAAGACAAATTGACTTTCTGGCCATAACTGCGGTGGCAGCTGCACAGGGGGGCGTGGCCCGGCCAGCTGATTGGCAATTACGAGGGCTTGACAAAACGCGATAAACGAATTAACATTTAAATTAATATAATATATATATCGCCCTGCCTCCCCCAAAGCGCTGAAGCTCCTCCTCCTCCTGAGCGGCGACAAATTTGAACCCAACATGTCGGACACAGAGTGACGGCCTTCACAAGTTGCATTCCAAATTTATGCAAATGAAGTCCACAGTCCGCGCAGCTGGGTGGGTGTGTCCTTAGTTGTCGGCGACAGTCGTTGCATCTAATTAGACCAAGTAAATTACAAGACAAAAAGGACCAGGGAACCGGGAGCCCGAAAGCTTCGGATTGCAGTACAGTAAATTGAATAAGCCACTAAAGTGGTTGCACAGGGGGCAGGGATATTGGGATAGAACCACCACCCCTTGAAAGGGTTTAATCCACAAGAAAACTGCACCAGCGCCAGCAAGCTAACTGACGGCTAAGACCGGCTTATCCACAAAGTTGTTGTCGAATAACCCCTCAGATAAATCCAGGACGCTTCTCTAAGCTAATCTAAGCCCGGCTCAAAAATGTTGTCTATTTTTCTCAGAACTCTGAAGGATTAGCAATAGAAATATATTAAAGAAAAGATAATGGATTTAAAGTACTGAGATTTATCAAGATTTCTCACTGCACTGAACCTTTAAGAGTGCGCATAATTTGCATTGTTTAAATATTTATTAGAACGGCTTTAGGCCAGAAATGATTATTAGGCTTGCTGGCTATTTGCTTTTTGTGATTTCTCAACAAATTAACTGCAAAGAAATTGGGCCTCTGGGCATCTTAATGTCTGTAATGATGATTGCTAGACAAACGTCACACCAGGGCGGAATTAGTTCCCCGCAACGATGATTGCGTCGTGGCCGTATGCACAGCAGCCACGTTGCGCATACGCCCCGGTGGCCGGTGGAAGGAGGGCCGGGCTAACGAGGCACCGGAGAATCGGTGAATAGTTTGCCGTAAATTTGCTGGCAAACGCTTTGCCGCTTAAAGTCGGCCCGATCCAACTCATCGACGGGCTGTTTGGGCCCGTTGTTAATTGTATTTGCTGCATCGGGCTTAATACGGCGAGGCAGCAATTTATTTACGCGCCATTAAAAATGCACATAACAAGCAAATTGCATTTTTGCCATTCACTCGGCGGCCAGATCGAGCTCTTAAGTAAATTACAATATATTTGGCCCAAAACTTGCATATGAAATGTGCAATGTTCGCGTTACAAAAGCCACTCGCTGTCGGCAATAATATAATTAAAAATTAAATGGCAAATTAATTGGTGAAAAATATCAAAAAGACCTTCTACGCAAGCCGGCATTTGCGGCATTTAAAATGCCATTAATATTGCACCAACACCTGCAGTACAAGCGCTTAAATAAACATGCACAAAAAGCCCGCGCACTTTACATTAAAACGGTCTGGCCCCCCAAAAAACTATTGATGAATAATGAACGCCCGACCCGGAAACAAAGCCAATGTGACCGCAGATACAGCTGCAGATGCGGCTGCTGTTCCAGCTGCAGCAGCAGCAACAGAAATCGCATTCCCGCAGCAACACAGCCAGCACATGCAACGCCAGCAGCTGCTGCTGCTCGACTTGTAAGTGACACGACCCGAGTTCAACTCCGGCCATAAATCAGCGGCCAACAGGATCGCTTGTTTTTTTAATTCTACATAAGCACAAACAAACGCACAACGGTGGTATTCATAGTTTTTGTTCGCCGGCATTGTAAAATACTTTACGAATTTATTCCCCAACGGGTGATGAAGTACATTTAATGCGAAATGGTTCAACATTTCAAGTTGAACTAATCACCGGATAATCGAGAAATAATACATGTAGTACACGTTTTTTAAATTAACTACTCTCTTTAATTCACGCACTTCTCATTAATATCCTTCCATAAATAATATTCCCCTCGTAAATTTCTTTGTGGTCTTCTTTTGTTTACCTTTCGGCAAGCCCCAAGTTAATCCGCTTAAAGCAGTGCGGACTCCTTTATTTCATAGAACAGTGGAACTCCATTCCAGGTGTCCATTCGGTTGACTAAAGTGTGATATTATTAAGGCAGCTGCTGTGCCCTTTGTGGCCTCACAATTAGTTAAGATAATTAGGTGGCAAGCGGCATTCAAGGACCCAGTCCGACATGTGGCATGGCGCTATTTAAATGCAAAATAATTATATGAATGCACGCCCTGCCCCTTGCGGTTTTTTTACTCTCATTCATTTCAAAGTTGCCTCGACTACCGTGTGTGCGGCTAGCGAAAAGTTTCGGGCATGTTAATAACACTCATAATTAAATATTAAATGTTATAATTCCGTGTGTGCTGCCGTGTGGCTTATCCGTTTGCCTGAAAATTATTTCCCAGCTGTGTTGCAACAGACAATTACTCACGAAGCGCTGTCCGAATCTGATTTTATGCGCATTTTCCACCCCCCTTTTTTAATGTTGCAAGTCAACTTTCGATGAGCCCGTGCAATTATGAGATGCAAAGGCCATGTTTGCCAAAAATTCTCAACAAGTCATGTCCATAAAAAAGCAAAAAAAAAAAAATGGAATACGAGTGAGCCTTCATTTCGCCAAGAACAAGAGTTCTCCAAAGGACGATGTCGACAAGCACGTTGGCCAGGCAATAAAGTTGGCAACTACTTTGCAAGTTTTCCCAGATGTTTTATGGTCGGGGAACCGGACAGGCAAGCCAGCCACTTAAAAACACAAATATCCAGAACATTTTCGCCCAGAAGTCAATGCCACAAAAAAAATTACAAATGTTGTTTCCCTGCAATCATTTTGCATGGCCAAGATGTAATTACTGTTTAAGGTTGAGCCAGAATTTTCCTTATTTAATTTGGGCTTAAGACTTAATATGTTTTTGTGCTGATATTACTGAAAACAATAAACATTATTATATATATACATTATACATTTATATAAACATTAAAATTATTATTAGTAATCCCGCTTAAAGAATCACAAATGGAAAAATGATATAAATAAAGAACCTTTTTAGATACTGACTTAATATTCTGAATGATTTTATTTAGTAAAGAAGTAGCTTAGCTAACATGAAATTTAAATTTACATCTCCATTCAGACAATAGAGCTGTCTTGGTATGTATCACTTGAAGGAGAGAGACCTTGAATTTCTTACTATTATATCATAGAATACAATCTTTTGAAAAGGAAATTCCTCTTATAATTTTCCCAGTGAACGCGATGACAAATGTAAGTGAGTTCGACTGGAAGCCAGCCTTAAATTGTATTTCTCGGCACTCTCAGCAGGAGCCGCGTGCGATGCCAATTTGAATAATTATTGGAGCAGAGACAGAAAGTCAATCAGTGGGAATGCAGCGGGCGATTTAATACAATTGCGGGCCAAGGCGCTTATTCAATTAATTACTTGAAACAGTGCGTCAAAAAGCGGGCAAGTAATGCAGAAAAAGCCGAGTAATTATTTTACACTTTGCTGCCGTTGCTGTCGTGGCTCTCGATTTTTCCCCGCCGCACTTGCCCCGGTCGCGTTTTCCACAAATGCATTTTCCACGCCTGCATTTTGATGAAGTTTTTCAGCGCAATGCCACTTGCAGTTGCATCTGTCGCAGGTGCATAATAAAGTTTGCTTAAAGTTAAGTTTGTTAAATCCTGGCCGGGCCCAGTAATGCGACCCACTTTTCGGGGCCAGCAATTATCGGCATCTGATTAAACGAAATCAAAGTCGGCCGAAATCAAAGGCCATATAAATTCGCATAAATTCGTCCCGGGCGCTTTAAATGTCAAGTGGCGTTCGGCCATCGATTTTTATGCCTCGCTGGCTGCTGGGGTCATTTATCAATATGTAGATTTCCCGGCCAGAGTTCAATGGGTCCCACGCATCCCCATGCAGACCGACACGGACCCCTGTATAAATTGCGTAATTTTTTTACCCTCACACACAATTGGAGATAAATTGACTGATATGCATGTTGTGGGCCGCCGACGTCTGTCTGCCAGTTTGATGTATGCGTCTGCCGGGCAAAGTGTCCTCCTGCCGAGTCCCGCCCGCCCAGCGCCCCACTTTCACTTTCCGCTCTTTGATTTGTTCCTTAAATAAATCGACGCCCCAAGCCACTTCCGGTGACTGCACTAAAGTGCCAGACAAGAGCGTAATGGCATCAATTTCCTGCAGCCGAAATTTAAATTCGACGAGCTCCAAGATCCAAGGCAACGCCTCCTTCACCTACACTTTCTATTTCCACTTAAACGTGTCTTAGAAAAAAATAAATCAAAATCAAGCGTAGACGAAGGCAATATCTGTTCTAAGGTTTTAATATCAATTATGGTACATATGTTTTGGAAATTGACTGGATAATTTAGCATAAGTTTTAGTTGAGCCATAATGATTATGATTAATTCACAGGAAACTAATCTACAAATTCCTTAGTACAATTCTTAAGTTTTATAAATGATAATTAAGATTATTAAGATGTTTATGTAATAAGTAACCCGTTCGATTACACTCTCTTTACTTTCTCCTTTTATTTTTTAATAGTCGGTTTTTTTATAATCCTTTTTGTTTGTTGTGTTTCTTTGTTTCCTTGGCACACGTTAATGTTTCCCTGAAAAGTCTGTGAGTTAGCCACATTACCAACAACATTAGCCACCTGCAAAAATGGACGTCACCATGAACGATCGCCACAACCTGCGATTCCTATCGCTGTTCGCAGCCCTGGTGCCGCAGATCACCCGTCAGGTGCCCTTCACCAAGGCAGAGGTGTCCTGCCTCCTGCTGATCTACTACAAGTACAGCCTGCAGAATGGCCCCACCTCGCGACGGATAACCAACACTCAGTTTGAGAAGATCGTCATCGGGTTCCAGCAGCTGTACGACATGGACGTGGTGGACCGCATCGTGACCCTGATCACGGGCGACAGGAAGTATGTGACGCCCATGGAGTTCATCCAGTACATGGCCATCATAATGACCAGCGACATAGAGCGCAAGATGGAGTTTGCATACATGGTAATCTAGTACTTTGATTTCCTTGAAATAAAACCAAATCTAGCACTACTTCTTGTAATATTGTATTTAAATTGGTACAGGTCTATGACAAATTTGGCGTTGGTATCAATCGCGAGGTACTTTCCAAAGCGGTGGAGAAATTCTTTGTCGGGGAAGACGACGAGGTACTCGAGATGCGACTGGTGAGCTGGCGACCCTGACGCCTGTGGCCAAAACACTAATACCTCACGTTCCCCTGTCCCATTCAGGACATGGTCGAGTTTTTAATCTTCAAATTTGATGAAGACCAAGACGGTACCATCACATTTGAGGAGTACAAATCGATCGTGTTGCGGCAGCCGCACCTGCTTGAGTTCCTGGGCCCCATCTTTCCCTCGAACGAGATTCGCCAGGTCATCGCCCACTGCACGGCCTTATACTCTCACCTCCCGGAGCTGGGCTCGATGTAGCTCTGGCATGTAGGGTGTATGGCGGTCTGCCAGGACGACGCCCTCGGCGCATAAATCTTTCTGGCACAAATAAATCGAAAGCAATGCAAATCAGTGCGCCCCGTCGCCGCGTTTCCCCATGTTCAGCCATTGTAGCCACTCGAAAATGTCAATGACAATGATGATGAACTGCAAAATAGAGCGCTGACAGCTGCAACGAGACGCTGGATAGATGGATAGATAGACGGCTGAATGGAGAATATATAGAGGACCACAACTGCCTCAGAGCCACACAAGAAAAAAATCAATCAATCTTTCGATTTCCCCCTCAATAAACCACAAAAATTATGTGATGAAACGGCATGTAATCTAATAAATGTATAAGAATAAATGCACTAAACATTTTGTAGTATGTAAAGTAATTGATTAAGTAGAAATATATTTTTTATGACTACTTTGGTACTTAATTAACTACTCTTTTTAGGATTAAATCAACGCAAATAACTGTACATTTTTACCCAGTGCACAGGGACTACTTCACGGGCATAATTTTAAATATGGAGCGCAGCAGCTCCAGAAATACTTTGCTCTGGTTGAACGCTCCACTGGCTCGTCGACTGCCTTTTGCCATTGCCCCATGACAGCTTGATTTGTTGGCAGTTGGCATACAATTGACATTTGATGGATGGTGTTCTACATTGTCGGGACATTCTGCATTCTAGGATTCCGCATTCTGGCTGCAGTCGGCCCTTGAAGTCTTCCCCATCAAACTGAAGCAGGACAAAGTCCCCATTTCAAGCCAAAGAGCTTTAGTTTAAATAGAAACACTAAGGCGCTCATCAAGCATTTAAAACAGACTTGCACACAGTTTATTTGTTAATTTGTATTATTATATTCCTTACTGCCCAATAATTTGATTTAGCATTGAGATTTATTGTTCAGCTTCATTATATTTTGACTTTCTTTAAAGATAAGCTAGATTATCAAGGAATTCTAAGTTACATTCGAAACAACCTACGTTTTTCCAGTTTGGAAAACATCGACATACTTGGAAATTAACTTCAAAACACTCTCCCCAAGTAGCCAGCCATTGTATAACTTACTTTCTCGTAAACCAGTACAGTCGGGTTTCGTTTCATATGTATATTTTTACAGACAGTGAAAATCTTCCCGAAATGCATGACGACGAAGCTACCGCCCTGGTTGTGGACAATGGATCCGGGATGTGCAAGGCCGGTTTCGCCGGCGATGATGCACCCCGTGCTGTCTATCCGTCGATTGTGGGTCGTCCCCGTCACCAGGGCGTGATGGTGGGCATGGGCCAGAAGGACTCGTACGTTGGCGACGAGGCCCAGAGCAAGCGTGGCATCCTCACGCTCAAATATCCCATCGAGCACGGCATTATCACCAACTGGGACGACATGGAGAAGATCTGGCACCACACATTCTACAATGAGCTTCGCGTGACGCCCGAGGAGCACCCCATTCTGCTGACCGAGGCCCCGCTCAACCCCAAGGCCAATCGGGAGAAGATGACCCAGATAATGTTCGAGACCTTCAATGCCCCGGCCATGTACGTGTCCATCCAGGCGGTTCTCTCGCTGTACGCCTCCGGCCGCACCACCGGCATCGTTCTGGACTCCGGCGACGGTGTCACCCACACCGTGCCTATCTATGAGGGCTACGCCCTGCCGCACGCCATCCTGCGTATGGATCTGGCTGGCCGCGATCTGACCGACTATCTGATGAAGATCCTGACCGAGCGCGGCTATGCCTTCACCACCACCGCGGAGCGCGAAATTGTGCGCGATATGAAGGAGAAACTGTGCTACGTGGCCTTGGACTTTGAGCAGGAGATGGCCACCGCAGCCTCCAGCTCCTCCCTGGAGATGTCTTTCGAGTTGCCCGATGGGCAGGTAATCACCATCGGAAACGAGAGGTTCCGCTGCCCCGAGACCCTGTTCCAGCCCTCCTTCTTGGGCATGGAGGCGCAGGGTATACACGAAACCACCTATAACTCAATAATGAAGTGCGATGTGGACATACGCAAGGATCTGTATGCCAACGTAGTGCTATCTGGCGGCTCCACCATGTACCCGGGCGTGGCGGACCGCATGCAGAAGGAGATCACCGCCCTGGCCCCGTCCACCATGAAGATCAAGATTGCCGCTCCGCCGGAACGCAAGTACTCTGTGTGGATCGGCGGCTCTATTCTGGCCTCGCTGGCCACCTTCCAGCAGATGTGGATTTCGAAGCAGGAGTATGACGAGTCTGGCCCCGCCATCGTCCACCGCAAGTGCTTCTAAGTGGAAAGCCTCACTCACGCTCCTGCCGAGGCCATTTCATTGTTAGTACATGCAAAATTCTATTCTTAAAATCCGTTACCATGCATGCATTAAAATTATTGATATATTCAGTTGTCAAGTAAAATTGGTTTAATTAATTGCAAGCCATAAGACAAGGAACATGTTTATCATCCAATTCAGCTAAAATTTTCACAGGATGTCCGCATATAAACACCGTCTCGATTATAAGATATGCACGTCATTTACCCAGTTGTTATTTATGTCTGATTTCCCACAGCAAACAGGAAAAGTATAAAGAATCTTTTGTGTTTGGCAAAGTTTCTCCCTGCCTTAATAAAAAATGAGACAAAGTCTGCCAGCTGACGAGTGCCAAAGGACACTGCAGGGATACGACTTCCTAGTCCCGGAATGGAAAGCCAAGTGTATGAGTATAAATAAAAAAGGCCACCGTTTTTCCACTATTTCCACGTTCATCTCGGCCATATTTTACGTGAGTCGCGTTCGCGGGAAATAAACTTTTCGGCGTTATGAAAACTCTTGAAGACTTCGAAGCCAAGGAAACTTTTGTATTCTCGCATATATTATTTGAAGTACACACAGAGATATACAGAAACGTCGTTCTCTCTGTCCGTGTTTGCTGAGATTAATTAGCAAATCTGGAGATGGCATGGCAGTTCGACTCCTTAAAAACCCAAGGCTAATGGCTAGAAAAGTGGGCACATTTGCATAGCAGCAGACGGCAGGAAAGTCAGGACAAGTAACGAGCCAGTGAAACATGAAACAAAAAGTAAACAAACAAAGGATCCTGGAGCACAGGAGTGACGGAAAAGCTGGAGAGAAACAAGCCAATGTTGAATGTTGAGAAAAATCCGTCTTCCGGATTTTTTATACCCTCGTCTGTTGGCTCTGGTTTGCAAAGATAAGTTTATATATTCTCCTTTTCATTTAACAATAAACGCAACATAAAATATAAAACCAATAAATTTATGACAAAAGGTTCGAAATATTAAAAATATTATTTAGATTGACACAATTTCAGGAGCTATTCCAGAATGAAATGTTTGGCTCCTTGGCCGGCTAAGCCTCTTGCATTTGTAATTATTTATGCAAAAATTGTTGGCCAACAAACTTAATTTAGTTAAATGTTTGACTTTAGGCAGGCGCTCGTTGATTAACCGACTGGAACGAGTGCCGAGTGCCCCGCCACGCCCCCGGGTATGCAAATAACAAGAACGAGGGGACGGGGCCCACCTTCAGCTGCCATTCCAATTCCCACTCCTCACTTTTCACCCTTCAGTCCGTGCAATTCCTTTACTTGACTGTTGTTCTTGGGTGTTTGAGTTTGGCACTCGTACTTGCGTGTAAACACGCATGATTAAGCTACAGGCACAAATTAGCATAAGGCAGGCACCAAAGCCAAGGAATGTGACTTTGAAGGACCCTCAACTTTGCTTTTGTTGCTCAAAATGTTATACTTTCTGTGAGGGTAAGGAAAGCACTTTATTAAGCCTTCAGCGGTATCTGAAAATTATAATCATCTATCTAATATATATCCAAAATATATCGTTAATAAAAACCTTATGGCGGGAATGCTGTAGGTCTGGCTAAATAAATAAAACCGATGGCCATTTCAGTTCAGTGCGGCATGGCTTATTGAATTTAACTAGAATGCCGTTGCTAAATTCCAGCACAAACCCGCGACTGTCAGGTGCAGCGATATATATCGATCCGGATCCGGATACGGATACGGATCCAGGCCCGGCGGAAGGGACGCTAAGCGAAGCGGAGAAAGCATCATGATGAAGACGATGATGGTGCCAAAATACATCGCAGAAAGAGTCGGAACTGGCAGCGACAGCCAGAAGCCTGCACTCAGCGCATTGCATTGCAAAGTGAACTCCACTTACATGGAGTAAATAAATAAAAAGGATGCCCGAGCAGAGCTCACAATTTATGGATGCACTTGCCAGCGCAAAGGACAATGGAAAAACGAACGAAGAGGCGAAAAGAATGGGAAAAGCAAGAGCTCGAAGCATGCCAAACGTGGCCAAATGTAAAATAATACGTGACAATAATGCTGCCAATGGCCGTGTTGATTAGGCTGCTTTATTTATGGCCCTCTCCCGCCGTTCGACAGCTGATCCTCATCCGCATCGCCTTCGAGCCGATTTGTGGCTGTGTTTGTATCCCAGAAAGGTCCCCTGTAGTTGGTAAATTCATTGAGTTGCCGCAATCCGGGGTTGATCTGCTGCTTTTGCGGCCCAACTTGCTCTTTGGGCCTAATGAACCGAGCGAGCAGCTCTCCCAGTGTGTGCGTGTGTGTGTGTCTGTGTTTTGGCCAGGTAAATATTATTTGATGCTGTGTCGAAAGCCATTTCCAGGTGGTATGTGTTTATGCATAAAATATTTACAAAGTTTCGTGTCTCCGTGTGGCTTTCGCCGAGTCCAATTTGCCCAAATGCAGAAGTAACATTTGAGGCCGGCTTGTGTGTGCGGCAATTCTTTTTGCCCCTCTTATTATTCCAAGTTTATTTAGGAGCCGGCTGCGGCGCACTGGAGGAGTGGAGTGGCCGGGAAACCCACATCAAAGCATAGCACGTGGCACGCATGAGTGGCAATGGCAAAAAGCACACCACCAGCATCATCACCACCAACGTCAGCAGGAGCAGGAGCAACAGAAGCCAAGGCAGCCCCAATTGCATTGCCATTGCCCCGAGTTGACCACAAAACATGCGCCCGGCTACGAAAACCAAGCCAAGCCAACACGAGCCTGGCCAAAAAAGAAAACACGGCAAACGAATCAGGGAAAAAGCAAAGCAAAACTCAGAGCCAACAACTACACCGGGAATAAATTTACAAAAGGAAATTATTTAAATGTTTTAGGGCAGTTAATTATAGGGCATTGCTGCGGTTTTCGCATCAATTTGGCTACGTTGCATCTAGGAATTTTCTTCTAGGATCGCATAGACGCGAATTGTGCCACAAGTGCGAAGCGAAGTGTGAAATAAATCCAAGAAATTGAATATATACTCTGAATAAAGTTTTCAATCTGAATCAATTTATCGCAGTGCTGCGGCAACAACAGAAACTGGGCAGTAAATCAACTGCTGACCAGTTTACGGCTGCAGTTACGTATGTGAATTTGTAATCTAAACTTTTATACTCGTTGACTCCTTGGCTCGTTTTTCCATCAGCGGCGAACAGGAAACGGAAATTGCTGCTGTTGGCCCGTTGACAAAAACACGACACTTGCACCTCAAGTTGCCAGGAACTTTCAACTTGATTTTCACAGCAACAACAGCCCCGGCGGCCAGGATGAGGAGGAGGAGGAGGACATTATGCGACTGGCAATTGCTTACGGTTTTGTTGCTTTGTCGTCCTGTTGTCGGGAAACTGAATGTGTCCATGATTGCGATTGCAGGCGGGCGATCGTGTTGTTCCTGTTCCTGTTTTTGTGGCCGTGTGTCCATCGGTCCATTGATTAAGCGTGGCCAGGTGGCCAGGTAGCCGGGTGGACTGGATTTGCTCCTTCTCCACTCCCTTTCGGCCACGCTCACTCAATCAAAGCAAACTAAAAGTTTGCGCTACGGTTTTAACCTCCGTTTGCATTCTCTATGAGGGTTTCAGCTCCTGTTTTTTGCGGCGTGCACTTGAAAAAGCTAAGGCTTCATTTGACCACCCAAAAAGGGGTTAACTTCTGTAATTCTTATTAAATTATTATAGCTCTTTTAGCTGGAAAACACTTCAGTCGTTTAAATATTATTTAAAATTCTCGCAAGAAGTTCCCCTGTTTGTTGTCCATTATTTCTTTATCTGACGCTCTCGGCTCTGAATTTTTTGTGCTGCCTTTGAATGCTTAATGCAAATTGATTTACCCGCTTCTGTTTCACCTTTTTCAGCAATACAACTTTTACTTAAACGAATTTGCAACGGCTTTAAGTTGCAATTAAGCCCGCTGAGCGGAGCACGGAACTTGTTAACTGATTTTACCGACCGCCTTGCACGTTGCCAGTTGGCTGCACATTTGCGACGGCACACGAAAATTTTTAACTTAAATTACTTTTCGTAATAACTTTATTTTGTAATTTACGTAAGTAGAAGTAACATTTATGCAGCTGCATAAACCGCCAACGAAAGTAGCTGACAAACTATGACGGTGCACGTAAAAAACTTCGTGCCGGAGTCTTTGCGAATTTGCGCAAAAATTTGCCTAGGGGCCAGGGCGGAATTGTCGGGGAGCTGCAGGAGGAGAAAAGCAGTAGTGGGCGGTCCTTGGGGGTTGCCTCCGTTCGGCCTTGGTACCCCAGTAGTTGATGTCACTCAGCTAGATAATTTGCATGCGGAAATGGTGCCGGCTCTTTGATGGCTTCCTACGATCTTTGGGAATCTATAGGCGAGTCCACCTGTTCCGGGAATGAGTGGTAATCCCTCCTGCTCGTACCGCCACTCGGAATTCCGGTGGCATTTTAAATTTTTAATACGGCACTTGGCCGAAGGGAAAATGAGGAAACTCGGGCACGTTGTTTTTCTTTCGCTTGCGTAATGAGGAAAACTTTCCATTCCCTACTTGCAATTTGGTCTTGTTCCCCGGTTCGCAGTTCTCTGATGTCTTTGCCGGTCGGTCGGTCGGTCTTGTACTTGTCCTTGCAAAATGCCATTTGCATTTGCCAAAAGCACAGCCATAACGGCGAGAAGAAAGCAACACACTTACCTCAATAGTCAAACAAAGCGGCGCAAAAGTGCGGCGTACTTGGTGGCGCTTGGCATGCCGAGCATGTGCCCCCATTCGGTCCACCGTCTGACATACAAATCATTTTGCCGAGTGCCGAATGTCGAGTGGGGAGCCGTAATGTAACAGCCACGGGCACTGTAAAAAAAGTCCTTCTAAATTCAGAGATTCATCCTTGAAAGTGTAACCAGGGAAGGAGGTTCTGGGACCACACTATAGGAATAATCTTAAGAATAAATGTGGGATTTATTCACTAAAGTAAATAATAAATTATTAAAAGCTTATTTCGATCGTCCCTTACTCATTGCCTTGATAACTTGTTTGCTTCCACCTTGAGAAGAACTCTGGAATATCGAATGCTAAAATGAAAAATATCAGGTTTTCCCCCCTGTCCATTAACACAAATCGCATGTGAGCCCGCTTTTGTATGCAGGTAAACGCTCGCTGTCCTGCTGCCCAACAAGATTCTTGTCACATTTACATTTTAATTACTCGGACCACCGGCATTGGGATCGGATCCCATTTCCTGGCAAGCGCTTTGACAACCAATCAATAAATCAGAGACACGGCCCGGAGCTTATCAATCAAAAGCGGGCCCGTATAGAGGATTCTAAGATCCCAAGTGTGGGCAACAATTATGCGGACCGGCGGAGAGCGGCTCTAGAGGCACTCAGGCCGGCTGAAGGACTCAAACGAGCAGGAGCAGCGGGAGCTGGAACCTAGATGCAGGGGCAGACCTTCAGCTGGCAGAGGCAAACAAAGGAGTGCAACAAATGGCAAAGGGAATCAGCGGCAAAAGCGTAACCAGAGTGAAAAGTGTAAAATGCAAAATCTCATTGATGATTGAATGCAGCAGGATGAAGCAGGATCCCCGGCACTTTTTTTGCGCCGCTTTGTCTCAGTCTCAATAACGAAATGCAAATACGGCAAAAAGCGAAAGCAAACACACAAATACGCATGAGGAGGAATGCCAGGAGGGCCGGAGGAGGATGGAGTATGGCTGGAGGAGAGTGAAAAAGTGGCAGGCAGAGACCGGGACCAAAGGCAAATCGAACGGCGCAGAGGCAAAGCAGAAAGCTGCCAAGTGCCCGGCTGGAGAGACTGGCAAAAAAGCGGGCTACAAATTGTGACAATAAACCCGGAATCTATGGATGCCCTAACCAAGTCTGATTTAAGATTGATAGGAAGCCGAACCTGATAAGGCCAGGCAGTTAACCCTTAAGATAGACTGGAAAACTCTAGGTATTGTCTTTCAATTAACTATATAAATTTTATAGTATGTACTGAAGGCGTTCCAGCTTTGTTTAACTATTTTTTATATGATGATTCATATTTAATATGATATGGGTTTAGTATCTTCTAGTGGCTTGCATTGTAGTTTTATTATTTGATAAATTATACAACAATGGTAATATTAATGCAATATATATTTTATGCATAATAAAACGTTGATAGTTCATATATGTTTCTATTATTATAAACTGCTGTTGACTCCGCAGTAAAAACCTATTAATAAATTAAAGAAGCACCTCAGTAACTTACAATTTTAAATTTCAAATCTTATTCAATACCTTTTTCCTAGTCTCACAGAAACCTTCTACTGCAACTGGAGGAGAGCATAACTCTCCATCGGACCGAGACCAAGTTCATAACCATGCCAAGGGACCTTGATCCCTAGGGTAAATAAAATAAAAACACTGCAAAAAGAAAAAGAAGAGAGAGTGCGAAAAGAGGGGCAACTGTATCGGGGCTTCCCGCACGGCAAAGAAAATGGCGTTAGCTGCAGCGCATAGAATTGCAAATTCAATTTCAATTCAATTGAGCATGTGTTCGCAACGGCACATCCATATGCTCCTCAGTTTCCATCTCCATCTGCATCTGAGTGGGGGCATGTGGGGCGCAACTGTGTCGGGGGTGTGTGTGTGGAGGGACGGGGGCATTGTTGCGCTCTCGATGCTCCGCTTGTTGCATTGTTGCATTGTTGCATTGTCACTTAGGGGCCGAAAGCGATACGGCAGCTACATCGGCTTTGTCAATAATCAAACTCGATTTAAATCGAACTTCTCGCATTGCCACACACGAAATGCACAAATGCACAAAATAATTCCCACGCTTCGGGGGGAACTCCGATGATTTTTATTAAATTACACGCTGTGTAAATAATCCGCATGGGTTTCGCGGCTGCGTCTGTCATTAGCTCGCCGGCAATTAATGCCAATCGAAGCTCATTAAAATTCAAATCCCCTCCCGGTCCCGATGCCATTATAAACATTTTTGCGCCAAATGTTAATTAGATTTGAATTTGGAATATTTTGCCAGCTTCAACCGAAAGCAAATAGAACACGAAAACGAAAACAATGGCCGGACAGCGGCCGCTTGCATAAAATGCAAACACAAATCGGCAAATATTATTTTTATGTGCTCCTAATGATAATGATTTTTCGGCGAGCCATCAAAACTGACAGCCCCCCGAAAATCGGAATGGCAATGCAATCGAGGCGTGCCTGGGCTTAGCTGGCGGATGCGTAATATGGGATAATCAAATTAAAATTAACAAAAACTCTCATGATTGCAAATTAAATGAGGAGAATGGGCCTCGAATTGAAATTGCCATCGGTTCGATGAGGGTCGGAAAATTTATTAGCTGGCAACTGGCAAAATGGAAAATAGAAAAACGGCAGAGCTTCCTTCGCTGCTGCCTAGAATCTCCTCGGCGCACAGCTGATTGCTAGCCGAGCCAAAAACGGATCAAAAGTTAAATTCCTGTTTGACTTTTCATTCGAAAAATTGGATTTTGCATTTAGCAAAAAACTTTCCGCAGAGCCACCAGCCAGCAGAAGGGGATAAGCCGCTCACAGAATGCAAGCCAATGCAATGCTCGACGAAATGGGGGAAAACTTTTTCAGTTCTACAACTAATTTATCAAATTCCAGAGATTTGTTTCGGGCTCTCTGTTTGAGTTGGGCTTCGACTTGGCTTACTGATTCCGGGCCGCAACAGAGGCCTCAACAATAGCCATAATAATTTCGATTATTTAAGTGGCAGGCAGCAACGGGATTAAGCCCACCAAATGCATAAACAAATCCGGCTGTCAATTTGCTAATTGCTGTGGTCTTGCCTTTTATTGCCGCCACAATTCCGCAAAAATAAAAATCCCGAAAAACAAAAAATAAGGGAAATGTCCAATAAAAACGGGCCAAGGACTGTGTAGGGATTGTGGATTGTGGGTGTGGCTGCCCCTGGGCGTTTCTGGCACAATTGAAGCGTGTTATTAGCTCTAATTGTTATAAAGCCCTTTTAATTGGGTGTCTGATAAAGTTGTGCTTGAAAGAAGGTTGCGGAGCCTCCAGAGATGCTAGCTTTGGCCTTTACCTTAATGAAAAAAGGGGCTTTTTGGGAAACCCATTAAAGAAAGTGTGGGAGAGAGACACGGAGGCAGGCTTAGAAATTTCTTTTTCGCCCCGGCAAAAACGAAACTTTTCCGAAAAGTATTTTTCACACGCGCCACACTGCGTATGCGTAATCTTAGGTAACCGCAATATGGGAGGAGGTTGGCCATTGCTTTTTCCAGGAAGAGCATTTTAATTTAAGCATCTTGTTAACATGGTTTCATCGTGTGGCTTAATTAAATTTCAATGTATTTGCGGGTAACAAAAATCCCCGAACCCAAGCCAAGGATCGTGGAAAAACAACGTGCTCGAGCATTAAAAAGAGGATAATCCACTTTCAATTCACATCAGCAAGGAGTACAGGTCCTAGTGAACTAATTTGAATTTATTGCTGCCACAACTGTGGGGTATCCCTTTAAATTTAATGGTAGGGATAGGTTCTCCAACAGATATGGTAATCATAAGAGAGGTACTCTTATTTCTATTATTAATGTATTCAAAACGTTTACACACTCTACAATATACAAAAATGTACCCACAAAATCATGAAAGAGAGGAAGAGAATTTCATTATTTAAAATGTCGCGAATGCCACTTAAAAGCCTTTGAGGAGAAACACTCGATCTGGAAGCTATCTAGGATTATGGAAACTGTAAAGAAACCATTTTCCGGGCACGCAAAGAGAACAGCTGCTGTGGTCAGACATTTTCCGCGCCGCGGATTGGGCTCAAGACAAATGATGATGCATAAATAACGCGCCGATAATCCCAGTTAAAAGCTCTAACATTTGTTTGGATTTGCTTGTCGCTTTCCAATATTTGCTTTATACACATAATTTCTCGCTATTATTTTGGCCACCGTCACAGCCACCGCCGCCGCCAGTCATCTGGCGGTTAATGTCGCCCGATTTCGGTGGTGCCAAGATGAATGGTCCTCGATTTGTTATCGATGTCTGGCGGAGCGGTTTATTAATACGAGCATGTCCCTAGCATGGAACTGGCAAGGTGAGGCTCATGGAGACGGAGCTGGAGCGTCGCCGGAGATCGAAGTATTGCCCACATTTCAAAGCGATTCGCAGGACTAAGTCGGGGATTGGGAAGGTGCTCCATAATCGTTTGCGGACGTGGAGTTGTCATCAATGCAAATACCACGCAGCGCACTTGTCAGCGCCATCTACATCCTCGTTGGCGTCCCACATCCTTCTTCTCGAAACCCTCCTCGTCCTGCAGCTTGGCTACATCGATGGCGTCGCATGATTGATCAAGTGCGTGCGTGCTCGGGACAGTGTCAAGCTGGCTGATAAACTGAGCGAAAAGTGTAATTTATTGTTAAGAAAAATGTTTAGGTATTGCATCTTTATTTTTATTATAATTGTCATTGAATTTTAAATACTTTTAAATACTTCTTCAAGCCCTTTCCTAGTTCTTACGAGATACACATTAAATCTATTTATGAGGGAATCCTTCTCTCAGTGCTGGGTTGCAGCGGGATGCTCCAAGGCGGAACTCGCTGCCGAACCATTTTTCTGACATTTAGTTGACAGCACAAAATTTTTGTTTGCTCGTAATGTGGCCCGGACATCTGGTTCCTCTATATAAATGTATATGCCTGATCCATTCACGGCGGCAGCCATGTGAGTGCTTAAAAAGCATTTCACGCCGTCCACCGAGCACGAAATGGGTATCAGGATGAGTTTGAGACCAGGATGAGGACGACGAGCTGATTTGACATTTATCACTGCACTGGCGACTCTCCGATTTTCCGCTGGCCGCCAGGAGCGGAATATGTGCCACTGATGGCATTGATGGAGCCGTTTGAAGCATGCCATACGCACTCTGCCGGCAGTTGGCAGCTGGATGAGAAATTTTAATGAAAACTGTCAGCTGGGGGAAGCCCACGAAATCGAGTGGCGAGCGGACGAATGTGATAATCCAATTGGCAGGCACTGTGGCAAAGCCCGGCCTTGTCTAATGTAAGTCGTGATTCAGCATAAACTGCCGCTCGTGCACGCCCACCACGCCCCCCAAATGGATTTATTGGCAAGCCCTAAAACTGGGCATTGCACTGGAAGAAGTCACTAGACCAAACAGAAAGTATAAAATAATCTAAGTCGGAATAAATATTAAATATTTATATTATATTATATTAATTACTAAATGCTTACTTTGCAATTTGAAGGCTACAAATGCCTCATTCGACTTTGACCTTATTTTTTGCCGTGTGATTGATTCAGTCTGGGCCTTAGTCTGGCTTTGGTGCTGGTGCTGGTGCTGGTACTGCTGGGGCACTATCAAATGGTCGGATAGGCCAATTGCCAATTGTCAGATACAATTTATTCCCGCTCCCCTGGATGCTGCCACGGCTGCACTAAATGCGAATTGAAAATAAAATATTACACAGAGATTGCAGCAGTGGCAGTGGGGGTCAGAGCACAGCCAGATAGTAAAGGAAGGACGAGGACGAGGACGAGGACGAGGTCGAGGCGGAAGGGGCAGGGACAGCACCGAAGAAGACAAACAAACATTCAATGCAGCAAACAGTAACACGATTATGCCCATGGCCATGAGGGATGTGGCTGGAAGCGAACAGAGGAGGCAGCGACGACGATCATCAGGAGCAAAAGGAATCGTAAAACAAAAGCGCCAGATAGTTTGCAGCGACGGCAACTACAGCACGGAATACCTCACTGTTATAGCTCCTGATTCTGGTCCCGATTCCACGATTCTGATTCCTGCCCCATCTCCGGCTGCTGCATCTGCCGGTGATTGTGGGCGCCATTGGAAGCAGCGCCAATCGATTGTGTGTGCATTTTTTCGGTGGCGTTAAATGTTGGCTCTCGGGAAAATAAGGGGATGGGTGGAAAATGCTGCTGCTGCTGTCGTCGTCCTGATAGCAGACTCAGACAGACTGCAGCACCAATTCCAGGGAGCCGCGGGGGCAGAATGCAGCGCACTAGCGTCATCGACGATTGTCCAGGCCGGGAGAAGCACATTAAGTTGGTCCTGGAAGGCTCGAACAGTGTTAAATGGGTTTAATTCAAATCGTAAAATGGGGGAAAAAATATTTAACATTAATTATGGTTACATTTCATTTAAAAAAAAATCATATAAAATAATTACCACTTAAATTTGGTAATTTGAAATTATTATAATATTGCGGTATTTTATCATCTATCAGTGATTAATCGAGAACATATAACAAGGTGGGAATTAAAAATAAATTAAAAGATAAATTAGTTATTTATAATTAAGTCAAATATTTTAATAACATTTCATAAAAAAGTTTATGGCCTTCTGTTAAGTAAAGGCTTAAATAAATGGATACGTTCTTTAGCCTATAGTTCTCTGCTAAAACTATTTCAGTACCTAATTTATACTTATTTTATTATATTAGTTATTCCATTACTTTTTTTATAAGATCTATTATATAACAGTTCTTTATGCGGTCCACCCCAAAAGCGAATCAGCCCGCTTCGGGGGCGGAGACAGATGGAGGCGCGCAGTGCAGTGACACCTTGAGGCGCTGTTGGCAAACTATAGAAATCCCATAAACGGCACCCGGCTCCTCCCACAGCAGCCCGGCACAGCCCAGGTCCAGGTCCTGGCGCGCATTCGCACATTCGGGGGGCTAAAAAGAATGGCACAAGTGCGGGAAAACGGGGACCACCAAGAAGATCAGTGGCAGCCCACATGCAATGGCTGGTGGAAAAGAAAAAGAAACGCCAGTAAATGCAACGTAAAAATGCATAAATCCGAGGGATTTAAAGATTTCGCCGGAATTTGTGATTTCTCGCATTCGCCTTTTATTTTTGCACGTTTCGCTTGCGGCTGCCGGTTTGCTTTTTGTTTTTAGTGTCGCCACGCCCGCTCTTTTTTGGGGCGTGACTGGATTTACGCGCTGCCTGTGTTCCTGTGTGCCGGTCCATGCGAAAGACGAGTCCTCCTGGCATTCCCAATTCCCCGCTTTGACTGTTTAACACGCGCAATCAGCAACGCTACAAATTTCATATGACATTTTAAGTTGTTTTGCATTGCCGCGCCCCCAAAACGCCAAAGCGTTTCAGCGATTTGCTTTCAGCGGCGAAAATCCACGACAGCGCTTTGTGCATTGCATTTCCCTGACTTTGGGCCACAATATTTCCACGCCCGATTTCCCACTTCCCCCCGTTCCACTTTGCAGTTACACTTTGAACTATATACGTATATGGTAAATGTATTCATTTTTTTTTTGTTTCGGCAAAGCTCAAATGCAGATTTTCAGATTCATTTTTTGCCCTCCATTGTTGCTTATTCCGTGTGGCGTTGCACGTTGCACGATGCTGATGATTACTGGTGGCACGCCGCATTAGCTATGCCCAGGAGCCAAGCGCCATGTATGTAAGTTGATTCAATTAACTGAAAAATATTCCGGCAAAGCAAGAACTGCGACTCCAATTGCGGATTCGTGTCCGTGGCTTTATTGTTTTCGAATTTATTTTAACTAACGTGGACGGCTCGAGGGCATAAAGCATCAGTTACAATAAACAAAATGCAAAGCTCTGAACTGTATTAATCCAACAGGCTTGCAGATTCAGAAGCCAATTAATTGGGCTAAGAGTGATTTATTTATTCCATACCCACTACAAACGGTGTCCTTTTTTTGGTTTCGGTCAAACTGAAATGCTAACTTTTAGATCTATTTGTTGCTTGCCCTCCATTGTTGCTTATTAGGTGTGACGCGTTGCGAGTTGCTCGTTGCCAAAGCCATGTGCGTGGATTAAAAAAATTTGAAAATATTTTGACAATGCAAGAACTGCGACTCTAATGGCGAATTCGTGTCCGCGGATTTATTGATTTCGAATTAATTCTAACTAACGTGGACGGCTCGAGCGCACAAAGAATAAGTTACAATAAAAAAAAATCAGAGATATAGCGTCGAAAAAATATATACGTCCGTACCTTTGTTTTGAAGTCTAACTTTGCAAATTTGATTACCACATTTTTGGTTTATTTTAAAATTTTTATTTCGAAAATTTATTCAGTGCCTTTGAAAACAAATAATTCTATATAATAAAAATCTACAGAGGAGAGCAAAACTGAGGCATGTTCATGCATGTTCATGACTCTGACTTTGGCCATCAATTTTTATCCTTAAATTATTAACTATTAATTTAAGAAAAAAAACATCAACACATCAAAAAGGGAAAAAACTTAAAATAAAAAACTAAAGAAACTCACATAAACTCATTTTTGCACGTTTTACGTTTTCTACCTATTTTCGATTTTCCACATCTCTTTTCAAGAAACATCAGACAAATTGTCCTTTATATTTCTTTTAATGCTATTTTCGGTAGTCATAGATTAGTTTAAAACGTGTTTTTGTGGTGAGAATCTGAGAAATATTATAGATATTAGAATATCAAGGTTATAAAATATTTATTTAATATGCAAAACAAACTCAATTTCGATCCGATAGTCACAAGCCTAACTTTTAGATATATTTTTCGCTTTCCCTCCATTGTTGCTTATTAGGTGTGACGCGTTGCGAGTTGCTTGTTGCCAAAACCATGTGAGTGGATTAAAAAAATTTGAAAATATTCTAACAATACAAGAACTGTGACTCTAATGACGAATTCGTGTCCGCGGATTTATTGATTTCGAATTTATTCTAACTAACGTGGACTGCTCGAGCGCACACACCATCAGTTACAATGAAAAACAAGTAAGAAAGCTACAGTCGTTCGTGAACGACTGTTATAAACCATGTACCAAAATATATCGCCGCTTTTGCCTATTGCGACTTTTGCCTATTAGAGAAATGTAAACAAACTCGCTCTTTGCAAAACNAAGAACTGCGACTCTAATGACGAATTCGTGTCCGCGGATTAATTGATTTCGAATTTGTTCTAACTAACGTGGACGGCTCGAGCGCACAAAGCATCAGTAACAATAACAAAAATTGCAAAGCTCTGAACTGTATAAATCCAACAGGCTTGCAGATTCATAATCCAATTAATTGGGCGAAAAGTGATTTATTTATTCCATACCCACTACAAAAGGTGTCCTCTTTTTGGTTTCGGTCAAGCTCAAGCTCTAACTTTTAGATATATTTTTTGCTTGTTCTACATTGTTACTTATTAGGTGTGACGCATTGCGAGTTGCACGTTGGTGGTGGCACCCAGAATTTGGAGGAGCCCAAAATCATGCGAGTGGATTAAAAAAATTTTAAAATATTCTAACAA
>VNJV01004589.1:0-32362 GCA_008042635.1 Drosophila nikananu | reverse complement strand
CAATTCAATTCAATTCAACTCAATTCAACTCTATTCAAGATAATTCAATTCAATCTCAAACTCACCTAGATTTTTCACCACGTATTATACCTAATTCAATTAACATTCTACTTATATATTCAATTATTTTCTATATTGTACGCTCACTCACTCGATCACTCTCTATCTCTGTTTCGTTCGCTCTCGCGCTCTCAACTTCACTCGACACCCACACCAAGCCACTAAAGCCACCGAATCCACCAAAACCACCACCGATACTCCACCACCCAGATCACAGATCACAATTCACCACCAAGCGCAGCTTTCGGGCTGCGGCACAAAGTTATGAACTCACCACGATCACAGACCACTGATCACTGATCACAGATCACTGTCACTGTCACTGTCACGGTCACTGCTCACCTATGCAGTACAGTATTCACCTCTTAAAGTATGTCTCTCACCACAGCTCAGCTCACGAAACTCACCTCGCTAAGCCGCCACAAACGAACAACAAATCCAAAACCCAAATCGATATTTAACCACTGAACCACTCACTGAACCACTCAACCAATCAATCTGCATTCAATTCAATTCAATTCAACTCAATTCAATTCAATCCTCGATTCAATTCTCAAATTCTGAACTAAGCCATTATCGAAATTTCACAGGTTTCTCTGCCACCTAACTCTGTGTGTTCTTTTGATTTACAACTACAGCCATAACTAGTAAGACGATCAGTCAGTCAGACAGTCAGTCGAGCGATAACATTTTGAAAAATATCGATTAAGTGGTCATCGTTACAATCAGAAAACAATTCCAATTCGATAACAAATTCTGCAGCGAACTTTGATTGGTTTAAGAAAAGGCATCACGGCGGCCAGGAATTGGTCAGTTCCTCCTTCTCGAAAAGCACTCTCATCTGAAACCTATTCCGATCCGAAAACCATCACAGTGGCCGCCTTCAAAGTGCAAAAGAACCTCGAAATTTGCGCATTCCCAGGAGTTCAATCACCTTTCGTTTTTCTCACACTCTCTATCTCTATCTCTAACTCTATCTCAATCTTATCTACCTCTGGCTCATACACATAACTTCGTTTTTTGATTTCTTGAGTTTCGTATTAATCGAAGAAAGGAGCAAGCCAATGCTAGCTGAGGAAGTCGACACAATTGCTGTGACACCTTACTATACTTACCTGCCTAGAATAACCGACAAAGCAAAAAGAGAAAACCCGAAATGAATTCGAGAACTTCCACAAGAGCAAATTGTATTATTTCGCAGTAATCTTAAACCTCTCCACTCCGCCTGCAGGCTGGGGCAGGAGGATCTCGAACAGCGATCCCGAATTGGCCCCTGGCTTGAGGGCGGAGTGGGGGTACCCGTTAATCTAACATTTAAGTGAGTTAGCTAATTGTAAGGCCCCTCTGAACAGGAGCGGAACAGAAACCGTTCCAATATGCGACAACTAGCCATATTATGAATGTACATAACCAGATATTATAGTATATCCCCATGTGATAAGCACCCGAGCGACGATCTCGATTCCATTCAGAACAGACATTGCAAACGTTTTGCGTTCCAGAGACTTCTCTCATCATCCGTTTTTACCTTTTCGTTTACCTTTTCGGTTCCCTTTTGCGTTGAACTTATGTAACGTAAACCACTGCCAAGACCCCCAATAATAATGTTCTCTCTCTTCGCCCCCCCTCCCCGTTCGGTAAATAAAACCCAATCGATAAACACGATAAATCACAACACAACAAAAAACACGACTTCGATAACGCCTCGATGACGACGGTGCGCAGGTGTCTCATGTCAAAATCGATTCACCTGTTTTTCGCCTGCACACCAACGCAACGGTTATATTACTGATCACATTCTCGATTGCTGTGACGACGCGGCAGTACGTAGGAAATCCCATAGACTGTGTACACACAAGGTAAGCTATCGATTGTCCCGATAACTCCCAGCCCGATTAATCCGATTGCTCCGATTGCTCCGCTTGCAGAGACATTCCCGAAGATGTTCTCAACACATATTGTTGGATACACTCAACGTATACAGTGGTCGATGCGTTTATGAAGAAGCAAGGTTCCGAGGTGCCTTTTCCCGGAGTTCACAATTCACAGGGCCGCGGCCCTCTAACAATAAAGCACACAAAATATTATCAATGGGTAGCGTTTACACTATTTTTTCAGGTGAGTACCAAAAGCTATTCCAATACCAATACCAATTTATTTTCGAAACTATATTTTACATTGCAACGGCGGAAGCTGCAAAGCTTTCATTGTGGGCCTTGGAACTGTCTAAAAGCGTTTGAAATGGGTGGGAAATTGTGTAAACTTTTGCTCAAAAGAGCTTTTCCGGGATTGAGGGTTGGAAAATGCTTGTGCAGCTTTGTAGCTTGTGGAAATCTTTAGAAAAGCTTTTAGTTTGGAAACCAGGGAATCAAGAAGTCCTTGTGGTTTGGTAAAGCTTTGCAGAAAGATTTCGAAATGGATTTTAAGAAGCACTTGTATTGCTTCTATAATTTCCATTGAATCTTAGCCACCCCTTAAATTTATTAATTATATATTTATAAGTAAACTAGGGTCCTTATAGTTTATTTGATTATCAGAGAGCCTTGATTTGGCCTTCCTTTATTCTGGGGGGTCGGCTGGCCTGGGTGGTCGGGGGGTGGCCTCTGTCTAGCCGACCTTTCGGGGATTCCCGCTGCACCAGTCGTCACACCAACAACAGCAACTACAATGACCTTTCGCACTTGCCGAGGCGTTGTCTCTTTTGTTAGCCGGGCCATAAAATCGGCACTCTGATGATCTGGCGATGGAAATGGAAATGGACATGGTGGGGATGACGCATTAATGCGGCACAGACGCTGCAGTTGCTCCAGGCCCACACCCCATTGGCACGCGTTGCATGCTGCATGTGGCTGCCGCACAACCACCGGAAAACCGAAGCGAGAACTATTTTCGGACGCACTTTCTCCAGTTTTTCCAGCACCACGCGCTCTGTTATTATATTTTCCGTCTGCGCTATTTTTGTTAAAAAGCTAAGAAACAGGAGAAAAAATACAGAATGCAATCGCTTGACCCCATTTAAACCCAAACCTATGGGCGATGCCTGCATTTTCCCCTTTTTCGATTTTCCAATTCTACACGATTCTCCGGCTCTCCCTCCCCGAAATTTCCCCTAATACAAACGTCTTTTATCAATTTTATGCGCAGGGTGCTTGATATTTCCATTAATTTTATTTATTTACGCCGCCTTCCCGCTGCTTTTGAGGGTGCTGAAAAAATTATAATTTATGTGGCGAGTGTGCGTGGACCCCGCCCCTACATCGTTCTCCCCACCTGTCGCCCCCAGGGAGTATCTGAATATCCAAGTATCTGAGTCTCCAAGTATCTGAAAAAGAATGTATTCCATTCGGCTCGTTAAAGCGCTCTTGATATCCAATCTTACAAATCATATTTCTCTCCGATCGCAACAAGAACTGACGCAACCATTTGACATCGCTCATAAAATCCGCGTGTGCGGTTCCCTGTCGATCATAAAATCATAACGAGCTGCAGGGGTGCCCCGGAAGGAGGGTCCACGGGGGCGGAACATCGCACAGTCCATCAAAGTGTTTGTTCGGAAACGAGAAACTACATGAAAGTGGCTCCCCCAAATCTTTATCTGCCCAATAACCGCAGGTTTTATGGGACCCGCGTTCTTTTGTATCTGATTCTACGGAGATATCGCCAGTGGATGGATGTCTGCAGGCAATTTCCCAACAGGGAACATCGTATTTCCCTTTATTGCGGTTTGAGATATGCCTCCCACCGGTGGATATATAATAATCATGGGGTTAGTTTATATTTTCAAGAAATTAATTTTATTTTATATTAAAGAATAATCCCTTAAGAGTATTAAACAAGGTCCAGTATGGCATAAAGATTTCTTATTGATTAAAGGAATTTCTGACTAATCTTTAGAAGGGTTAAAGGTATACAAATATAATTAAAGCAATCGTCAGATTTACTCCAAAGAAGAAAAAGGTAATTTAAAGAGTTAGCTTGGCATTATCTCAAGTATTTAATGAAAGAAACTAGGAGTTTCCCCAGCTACACTTCCCACTTCGAAAGGTTATTTCCATATAAAGAAAAACCCGTTCCGTTAAGAATTTTCCTCTACCTTTAATGGTAGCATTTCCGTGAAATAAAATATCGCATTTGGCACTCGACACACACCTCTAGAAGGGCCTCGCCCAAGGGGATAATTAACATGTTTTCGGCTACCATCTGCAGCTCTTCCCTTGCGATTTTAATGCAACATTTGGCGCTGGGCCCAATGACGCGGAGAATCTGCAAAATCTGAGCATCGGCAGAAGGCGACACAACTGAGTGCCATGCATTTCACATTTCACATCCGGGTAATGTTTTTGTGTGCATTAATGAGTCGCGAGGCCTTCCGGACATTGTCTTTCTTCGTCTGGGAAATCAGGGCCAAGAAGCGAGAGAGGACATCGCCTAATGGCCGAATTATGCAGTGGGATCCGCCACAACCACCACCATTATTGTCTGCAGATGGAGATGGAAATTTGGGAAAGTCGGAAAAGTCGGCTGAGTACGAAAGGCGACTCACGTAGTCCTCATACCAATTGAATTTTGATGGCGGCCTCCATTTGCCATCCTCAATTTGCGGCACTTCCTTCTAAATAAACAGTCTCCGGACATTTTGCGGCAGCTGTCCGACGCGGAATGAGATCCGGATCCGGATTCAGATTCAAATACAGAGGACAGTCGGAGACATATTCATAAACAGCTGTGGTCAGTGATGGAGATGTCATACAAAACGATACAATAGAACCTGAAATGGGTGGGAATTTTAAGTTAAATGCTTATCAATCTCTGTTATAAATTTAAATTTTAAATATTTGTACAGAAAATTTGTTATTTGGTTCTATAATTGGGGGGGTTACATAAGAGATCTTTTAACATCTAACAACTTGGCCACAGCTGTGGGCTGTTACTGAGGCAGCTGGTCGCGCTGGGACAACTTAATCAAATCGGCCAGCGGATATGTCAGGCGCTTTTTATTTTCACCCAGCTTCAGTTCCAAACCCCATCCCCATCCCCAGCCAAAGTCCCAGTCCCCATAAAACTCCAATTGATATGCCCCGCATGATGTCTAGGCGCAAGAATCAAAATACGCATAAATCCCGGCTCGGCCCGGCCGCCGCGTCACATGTCCTGCCACAGGACACAGGACAAAGGGCTCTGCTCTGCCCGGCTCCACTCCGTCAGGCTGATTGCAGCAATAATGAGCGGAAATCACAACAATGCAGAGCGGAAACCCTTCACTCCGGCACTGTAAGAAATAGGAAATTCAAATATTACAACTAGATAAAAAATATGTAATAAGATATGTAATAAGATTAAAATAAGGTAAAATATTAAAACAATAATTTATTTAGGGAATAAAGTCAAGGCTGACTTTGAGCTCTTCAAGCATTCATTTAATTAATATTTAGTTAGCAAAATTTAGAAAACTTTTAACCAAACTTTGGTTCAGCAGATCTTTTGTAGTTCAGGAATAAATCTCTTTATTTTTTACAAATTTCTTTATAAATTTAATATTTATTTATTTATTATTATTATTTTATTATCATTATTATTATTTCAAGTGCATCTTATGCAATCCTTCTCCGCGAAGGTCTTTCAGCGCGAAGTCAGACTCCGAGCGATGTCGCTTCAAATCATCGGATATCGGGTCCTGGTCGCTGTCCTCTTCGCTTTCGTTTTCCTCTTCGTTCTCACTCCTCACATGCTGTCTCTCCTTTCTTCCTTTTCCCATCTCCTGCTTCGTTGTCGTCTCGTGAGTTGTTCGCCGTTCGCGAGCGTGCGAGAAATAAATAAATACGAGTATGTAAATAGTTGGCCCCAAGGCACAGTGCGCTCAAAACAGCCAAAGAGTTAAAAATGTTTTTAAAATATATTAAGCCATAATTTATTTCATTTTATATGTTTTTATTTTTTCATTACAATTATTAATTCTTTTTCATGAACTAGAGAATGCTAGACCAGAAATCTAATTCTGCGTCTTTAAAGTGTAAAGCAAACTACAAAAAATCGATGATAGTTAAAAAACTAATTTATAAATCAAATAAAAATTTGACTATTAAAGAATTATTACTTTAATCAACATACATTCCTAATAATTAAAATTGAAGATCAAAGATCGTTTTTCAATAAATCGAAATCAGGGAATATTTCGTGGTTCATTTTGCCCCACTTGCCAAGGCAATGTTTTGATGAGACAACCAACTTGAATGTAGAGTACGAGGGGGGAGGGGGCTGGTCGGGGTATACTTTTGAGAGGGGGGCAAGAGGGGCTCTAGGCCTTTTGTTTAACGCTTTTGGGGCTGGCCACAGATTGTTGCAACTACCATACCATTGTTTATGGCCGGCGAATGCAGCTTCTTCGTCGTTTCCCGATATTCCTCCTTCCCCCCGAATATTACCCATTCGCCCCGCTGCCCATTTCAAATTTCCCCGAGCTCTCCGCGACTTTTCCCGCCTTCCACCGGAAGCGTGCGTGGCTCACGAGCGGAGAACGTGTTGCTGCCGCCCAAAAAAAAAAAAAAAAAAAAGTGTTGGCAGCCGCAGAGATCTGCTCTCCGGCTTTTCCCCTGTGCTCTCTGGCCGCCCATTTCCCACTCTCTGGCTCTCGCATGCCCCGATGATTTTCCGCTCTCCCGTCAGCTGTGGGCCTGTGGCCATTTTCCGAGTGGCTTTTCCCGTTTCCCGGCCAGTGTCTGTTGCGTTGGCGAACTGAACGCGCGCGTCTTTTCCTGCTCCCGCTGCTCCGAAGTCCACAGTGTGTCCGCCCGCCCGATCTCTCTCGTGGAAAGCCATCTCGAAAATCCCACCTTTGCCGCAACCTTTTTTTGACTGTGCGTGTGATCGATAGAAAAATGTGAGGTGCCAGGGGTCACCTGAAAAAAGCTCGACCATGTCGGACACGTGACCCGCGCTTGTCCCGCGCGACCACACCGATAACGCCGTTTGAACCGATTGAACCGATTGAACCGATTAAGCCGACGGTTGCGATATCGATAACGCTATCGAAACGAGTGTAACTACAACGAGTGTCGAATGGGAGGGCCAAACATTTTCTATATTTCCACAACACCCACGAAAGATCATTGACTGCATTGCGCGGATCATAACATGTAGTGGGAAGCCACATGCCCGCAGAATTTTTATTTATGTATTTGGGTATATATATAAACATATATGTATTTATATATATATATATAGTATTGTAGGGGCTGTGTGCAGGCCACCGCTTCATCATAATTAACTTTTACAAAGTAAATAAACCAACTGCGAATTCGCGGGGCCATGTGTTGTGCCCAAAAACCAAAAGCCAAAAGCCAACCAAACCGAAAATCAAAAGTAGAAAGCAAAAAACCAAAATGAGATCCCCCACAAAATTGTACAATTAACATTTGCCAATATTAATGTACAGCGAATCTGGTTATGAATCTCGATCTGGATCTGGGTCTCCCATTTCCCATCTCCCATTTCCAAAACCGCCAGGAAAATCGCGAGCAGAAAATCCATTTTGCATATATAAAGTTTTTGTTTTTCTATATAATGTATATCAAGCATTTGTTGTTTCCTCATATCATTCGCACATTGTTCAAAATGAAATATTAAGTTTGGGCCGCCTCTTGTTTATTTTAGTTTCTTTTGTTTTTGCTGCAAGAAGTATGGACTTGGTGTTAATCAATGGAACAAAATCGATTCACAATATTCACAATGAAAATAACTGAAAGGGGAATTACTTTCAATTGAATTTCTTCTACTGACAAATTTAAATGGAATAAATAGGTGTGGGCAAGGGTTTTCGATTACCCAAGTAAACGATTGCCTTGCTAAGTAAATTGTTTTAAAAAATATGTAGTGGAGGTAAAACCCATAATAAAAATATAATAAACAAGGTTTTGGTTTGTGACTTGTGATAGAATTAGTGGCAAATATTTAAGCCCTTAGCCGTGGCATGTATTTCTTAATAATCTTTAATATATTGATCTGATATTTTTCCCTAAATAAAAATTTGTTAAGCTTTGGCTTAACTACACCCACTGATCATTGCCCACATTTTCCCAGACATGAAGAAATTAGCAAGACCAAGTTTTTCGATCCACATAGATCTAGGCAGAAAAAGTTATAAACTAAAGTAGGGCGGCCATAAGCCAGGGATTTTCATGCTTTGGCTTGTAATAAGAATATCAATAATTATGAAACTCGTGACACTGTTTAGATTTCTGGGGGAAATGAGTAGCTGAGGGGCATCATCTCTTTCCCGTATTGTCTCTGAAAATATTGAAATCAAATCGATTGCATTTTCGATTCAAACTCAAATTCAAATTCTGATGCCGCAGACTTCAAAGTGATCTTTTGATCGGCGGAATATGTTTTTGTTAGCATTCTCCGCTGGCTGCATTCGAAAGTGAATTCAACTCGAGCCGATCGAGTGATGTTAAATTTAATGACTGCTCTACAGCGGCTGTGTCCGGGCAAAAACAGATTTTCCCGCTCGCCAGCGCTCGGCCGAGGAAAATCCCAATTAGTCACTTTCCTTGGTTCTTGGAATGCCGTGGTGCCTCATCTCCATCTTTCCATACTTTTGTCCACGCAGCAAATTCGGTTCATAATTATGGTGGGAAAACAAATGAAAAGTCTTGGGTTTTCCCCCACCTGACTTGGTTCACCTTTCCGCCGCCGCCGCCGCCGCTGCCGATGCGATGCCCCCCTTCCCGATCGCTGGCTGTTATCTTTAGAGCATTTCTGGCATATTTCACAATGCCGAGCAACGAAATATTTTCGTTGAAATGTCAAGTGCAGGCAGGAAGCCCGCGGAGATTTTCTCGTGTTTTATAAACAAATCTGGGACTGAACTCTGCTGGATTACGAAATAGATTAACGATGCTCTGCGATCTCTGTGTCTCTACACCCAGCCAGAGCAGCCAGGGGGGCCTGAAGGAGGCCTTCGCCTTTGACTTTGTGGGCCACGTGTGCGTATACGCAATTTTTTCGCTGTATGTGGATTTCTTAGCACTGAATTTAGCTTTTCGCTTTTCGATTTTCCATTTTCGCTTTTTGGGCTTTTCGGCTTTCGGTTTTCGGCTTTCGCTGTTGTTTTGATTTTATTATCGGCAGCTCGGCGGGAAAGTTTGTTTATAAACATTGCAATTTTAAAATTTACAGTTCATTTGGAAACTGTTGTTCCTTTTTCTTCTCTACGTCAGTCAGCATAAGTTTATTAACATATGCGAGGGGGGTGCCGGAGCGGCCATTTGATGCCACATTTTATTTATATGCTTGAAGCGTTTTTTATTTGTTTTGTTTTTCATTTTTTCCCCCTCTTTTTTTTTTTTTTTGTTCTTGCGCAATTTTTAAAGCCCTGGCCAGCATAGAAACTGAATATTCTTGAAAGACAGTGTATAAAGTTGTGCCAGTCGATTAATTTCAAATACAGAACAAAAGTAACCAAAAATAAATGCTTAGAGGGAAACAACAAAACCCGGAAGGGAAGCTTACTGTGGCAAGTCGAAGTCTGAATAAATGGAGATTAAATGAGGCTTTGAATTTAAAACCAATGCATAATAACCATTGGTTAATTGTTACATTAAATAAATATTAAAACATGCTAACAGTTGTTTAGCATACAAAACAGCTCCCGAAATGTGTGCGCTTTGTGGGTCCTTGTGAAAATATAGAAAAGTGCGTGCAACGATTTGAACGATTTTCCTCTAATCCTCAACGACAACATTACCAAATGCAGTTAATGCTGAACACACATTCAAAAAATAAAACAGTAAAACAAAAGACAGCCAAACAAACAAACACATACCCAAGTCGAAGCAAAAACCAAATGTTAAGCCGCGGGTTGGGGGATTGAGGAGAGCGGCGCCAAGGACCCAAAGATGCCCAGCTCTGTGAGGGACAGATCCACAACGATAACGATAACGATAACGCCGCAAGCAGAGCAGCTTGAGAGCCAGAACAGGAATAACCAGAGCCAGAAGCAAACGCGGTGCCGCCTCCGCCTCCGGTTCCGGATCCAGTCCCGAATAGCCGATGCGCCGATGATGGGCATGGGCCTGCCGCGCAAGAGAAAGCAGGACATCGGAAAGGAAATCGGAGCACAGTCGGTCGATAGCCGTGCGATAGCCTCTGATAGACTCTGATAGACTCTGATACTACAACTATCGATAACCAAGCAAAGCGATAGCCAAGCAAGGCAACAAGCGAGACAGAATCATCGCCGATCTTGCCTGCCAGCTCGCTGACGACAAACCATGTTAGATATATTTCGTGGATTGAAAAACCTTGTAAAGGTCAGTCACGTTAAAACCGATTCGATAGTATTCCGCCTGCACTACTCAATAACTGTGATGATTCTGATGTCATTCTCGCTAATTATAACCACACGCCAGTACGTGGGCAATCCGATCGATTGCGTTCACACCAAGGATATTCCAGAAGATGTCCTCAACACATACTGCTGGATCCAGTCCACCTACACGCTCAAGAGCCTCTTCCTCAAGAAGCAGGGCGTGTCGGTGCCCTATCCGGGCATCGGCAACTCCGACGGCGATCCGGCGGACAAGAAGCACTACAAGTACTACCAGTGGGTGTGCTTTTGCCTCTTCTTTCAGGTGAGCAACGGCCAACGGGAAACGATTTGGCCAGTGTAACCGGATTTATCGCACTTATCGAATTGATCGTTGGGGAATTTAAGAACCGATTTATTGGGTATCGGGTAATATTATGAATAGGGTTTTTTTTTCAAATAAATAATAGTTCATAATATCGATAACAATTACCTATCAAGCCGAACCGATAACTCGCCGTTACGCCTGCGCAGCGAATCGAAATCGCCCATCGATCAGTTTATCGCTGAGCTCGGGGGCGTTGAATGATTTGATGGATTAAGTAATTAAGCGATTTCTCACTGGCCGAGCGTCCCATTGAGATACATCGCTCTATACATAGATACGTTTGCTTTTCAATTTCCAAATATTTGCTCCACTTTTTTTCTCGATATTTTGTTGTTTCTTTTCTTTCTTTTTTCTTTTTTCTCTCCTCTTCTGCGGTTTTTGGCCAAACGAAAATGTTTAAGTATTTTGTGTGTGCCTCGCTTTGTTATTGTTGCCCAGTGATTGGAGTGGCCTTGTGTATCTCAAAGATAGTTCGGGCTGTGACGTAGGCGATGTCAGAGCGAGATGGCCAGAGAGAGAGAGAGAGGAAGATGGAAAGAGGGGCGGAGGCAGCGAGTGATTGATCGGCAATCGATGGGATCATAAAGTGGGCAGGGGCGCTAACGAAAATTTCACTCAGAACTCAGGCAAAGAAAGTGGGATAGAAGCTCAGTAGGCTGTGAGAAAATAGAACAAGTTTATTGAATTTTACGAAATACTATAATTATAATCACACTGGCTTCACCGGCGTCACTACTCCTGTAGTTTTCATTCAAGCTAAAGTGTTACGGCGGCAGCGCACATCTGTAAAAATAAAGTGAAACTAGATTTTTAGACTTATATATACATATATCCTACTTCAATAGTGCGCGTTCTCTATTGAAATACAAGAAATGGAAAAGAAGTCTGACAATCCCGAAGTCACCAGCAACGCCTCCGATGTGGAGGAGTACGACGTAGAGAAAGTCATCGACAGGCGTGTAAGGAAAGGGAAGGTTGAATATTATCTCAAGTGGAAGGGTTATGCCGACACCGAGAATACCTGGGAGCCGGAAAGCAACCTAAACTGTCCAGATCTGATCCAACAATATGAGAAAGCGGCTACTTCTTCCTCTAAGAAGGATCGCCCAAGCAGCAGCACCAAGGGCAAGGACACATCGGCGCGCTCCAGCACCGCTTCCACTTCCTCGAGCAACAAGCGAAAGTCCAAAGAACCAGTACGAAATGGCAGTAAAGCTAAGCGCACCATGGAGGCGGACCAGGATAGTGGCGACTCAATGCCGTCTGGCGGAACCGGCTTTGATCGTGGCCTTGAGGCTGAAAAGATTCTCGGGGCTTCCGATAACAACGGGCGTCTTACGTTCTTGATTCAATTCAAGGGCGTGGACCAAGCGGAAATGGTGCCCTCGAATGTGGCCAATGTTAAGATCCCCCAAATGGTGATTCACTTCTACGAAGAACGTATACAATGGGGACTAGGACCCGCACACACCCAAGTCTTGGAACATACGAGTTTATAGATCATGAGAAGAGTCACTCGAGTATACTTAATCATTGCCGCAATCAATTCGATCACACTTTGTGCGAAAAACATTAATTGTTTTAAAAGATTGTAACTTTCAATTATTAAAACCAAAATTCATGTGTTTAAATTCAAACACAAAAAAAAAAAAATGAAATTAGGAAGGGCTCATCCCTATGTAAAATTCTTTTAAATTAGGTTTCAAAACTGCAAGTACTTGTAATGATTTGAAAGCAAGCTCTATATTATTATGATTTCCTGCTTCTCTAGAGATATCTGAATATTATTGCTGTAAATCTATAAGCATAAAGTTGCTCCCCTAAGTTTGCTCAAGACCCTCCCCTCGCCTGTCATCGCTAATTGCTGGCACCGCTTAAAGGAGATTGATTGTGTCATGGATGCCCCTCGGCGATCGGTGACGTCGCCGCCCATATGGCGTATATAGGTAAATATAGAACTCGTCTCTCATACACACAGATGCCCCGCTGCTCGGCGACGACGATTACACAATATATCTTCCCGCTAACAATGTACAAATATTAAATGTATATTTTTATCACACTTTGTCGGGCGGGGAGCGTTTCTCGGTTAGTGTCACAGAGCGATTATAGAGACGTTCTAGTCACCCAAATTCCTATAAATACATTTATCATGGTATTCTCCCTGCTTAATGACGCGTAGACGCGTTTCTATAATTTACACTTTTCCCCCAATTTTCGTTGCACGATTTATTAATAAGAGGAAAACACAAAATATATGGAGAGGAGAGAAGTGAAGTCGTCTATCGTGAGGAATTTAAATACCAATGAAGATCTCTTATTACTTATTTTCTAATATTAAAGATCTATAACTAAATATTAGTCACAAATTACAGCGAATAAATAAATAATAATGCTAGGAACATGCACCTTGTAGTTCTCCCAAAAACTGAAACCATTTTTCGCCGTGTACAAAACACCTCACATGATTGAAACAATCCCAAGGCTTTGAAGAGAAAATCTCATAAAATTTGAATGGTCAGCAGCAGCACCTGGCCCAATTACCATAAATCCCACTAGAGAATCCGTCTTCGATTATTATGGACTTAATACGCCGAAGCCGAAGCCGGCGGGGGGCCCGGCGATCAACTAATGGCCAAGATCAGTCATTAACTTGGACAATGCAGCCATAAAAGCTGAACGACCGATAGACCTGCAGCCATCAATTTCCATCGTTTCCATTCGATCGATCGGGCATTTCCCTGCGATATGTCAAAAATTGGCATTTCTTCCTCTTGGCCACTATTGCCGGGCGAGGCGACTTGCTGACTTGCTGACTTGCCTCCTTTCCAGCCATTTTCCGCCGACCGGCGTGTCTAGATATTTATTGAAAAGGCGCAGACAAACATAAAAGTGAAATAATATTTCTGGCCAGATGCCAGGGAATTGCTGAAACAAAAAGCCATGGATATGCTGAGGCGAATGGGAGCTGGGAATCGGGAGCTGGGAACTGCTGTGCTGGGAGTAGGGAACATAGGGAATCGCATTTGGCCAAAGGTCCATGGAGTGGGATCTCTGTTTATATTTGACTTACGTGTGCGTATTTTTGGCCTCCCCTCGGGTTTCGGTTGCAGACGGACGGCGTCGCTTGGGGGAGTGACAGATTGGATCAGATGGGATCAGCCGGTTCCCAGGCACAGTGATTGCAGTTTCATTGTACAGGAAAATTCAGTAAAGAAATATATGAATTGATAAATAATTAAAGCGATGTCTAAAATATTTAACAAGCTCCCCAAACCTACATTAATTAATTAAAGGACTAGCAAAACACTCACAATTTCCATCCACATTTATCGCAACTTTTTCGGTGAGCACAAAACTCACTGTGCCTGGAGTCTGCCTTGCGAAGAATTCTTCCCAGATTCTTCCAAGATTACTGTGGCTTTCACTTGACTTCCCTTTGATTGTGGCCCCGTGCTGTGCCTGTTGCAGTTGCATTTATGCGATGCTTTTTGCGGCGATTTGAACGCGTGCCAAATGGCTTTCCACACACGCACCAGCAGCAGCAGAAGGGGGGAAATCGGGCCTGAATATCGCCGGAAAATGACGGAACGTGGGGGCGGGAGTGCCCACCCTTCTGGGTCGCCGTTTCTCTTCCTCATTCGGACGGGGGCTGTCGTCAGGGAAATGCAATTGGCAATTGTGTACACAAAAGGGCAGATGCAACCGATGGAGGCCGAAGCATCAGCCGAATCAAACGCATCATTTGGCTTCCGGCAAGGCAAGGCGTGGCAACAACAAGCACACCCAAGGCACAACTTATAGTATCTTTAAATGAATAGAATATAATTGGGAAATATGTGACCTACGCCATAGTTCCCATAGAGGGGAATTTTTGTCTGCCTTCAAATGAAACCGAAACCTGGCAGAGACACTCCCAAGCCCTCAGTATTTTGGCCAGAATTGTTTTTGTGTGTGTGGCTACGATTGCCGTCATTAGACGATAGAAGATGCCGCAGATGTTTTGCTCGGACCAATTAAAGCCAAATGCCAGCGACAATGGCGAATAGTTTGGAATTCTACACAAGGGGCAGTTGCAGCCCCCGAAATAAATGGAAAAATTCCCCAAACCAAATGCAAACTACGAGGCACGAACCGCGGCGCATGTGGAAAAATATTCGTGAGTGGAAAAGTCCTCCATGGAGACTGTGTATTTAAGTAGAAGAAATATTCAAAATTAAGCTAGATCAAGCTGGGCTACCTACCATATACCATATATCATATATATAAATATGTATATAATTTTAACCAATTGACGGACAGCCGCCAGTTGGGCGCCCACTAAACAAGCTGAACTCTCACCTCTGGCGAATAAGAAATACATATGAAAAGGGGGATTACCACCTGCCAGGGACTCAGACGGCGATGATGGGGCGACATTGTCATGTGCCAAAGCAAACACACAATTTGCACAACATCACAATCCCCAGCTGTCTGAAGATCCGATGGTCCGATGGTCAGATGGTCAGATGCTCGGCTGGTCTTATGCCTCTGACATTCCGAATCCGAATCCCCCCGCCTAATTTACGATACAAGTTATTATTAATTTGTCATCGGGTGGGGCATTAAAAGCCACCCGACAAAAGAAAATACAGAGGGACTTAAAAAGAGCGGGGAGCTTTGGGATTTTGTGCTGGGGCACCCCCTCGAATACCTCGCAATAATAATTAATTATAATGTATTGAAATATAATTTAAATCAAATTAATTAAGACCTGAGAGACATACTCAACTAATTTACTACTAAGGAAGGTTACTTATAAGGTTACGAATTTTTACCTTGATGTTCTGTAGAGAAAACATTTTCAAAAAGTCATGCTAAATGTTTAGAAGCAAACAAATTGCAGCCATAAACTAAGATCTTGATGTGACCAGCCAATAAGTAAGTTCCCCATTGAACAACTGATAAATGCAATTACTTTTTGAAATATTCCCCATGAAAGTGTAAATGAAAATAGTTAATTGTGTGGGACTTGTGGGACAGACAACCGATATGCCCCTCTGTTGACCAAGAGTCCGTGTCTTTCGCATAGCCTGGTACTCGTATTGCCGCTGTGCCGCTGTGCCGCATTGTGGTAGGTAAACCCGTCCGATAGCCTGCCCCTCTAATGGCTCACGGCTAATTGACATCGCTCTATAAATATAATATATAATATATATATATATGTGGGGGCCTGTGGAATGGTATGGAATTAGCAAAGACAATTATGGGCGCTGGGCGAAGGTCAGTCACTAATGCCTCTGGCTGTGGCATTGTTTCGGCGGCAAACTGGAATCTGCGATTCGGGGGGCAGAAACAGCTGGCGAATGTCACTTGTCAGGGGCGCTTTTCCCTATGATTTTCCCCTGCGCGCTTTTACGACAGTTCCAATGCGACATCACGCCCACACGGAACTCACCTTTGCAGATCTCTCGCTCTCTCTCTCTATCTCTCTCTCTCTATCTCTCTCTCTATCTCTCTCTCTCTCTCTCTCTCTCTCTATAAATACTAACTTGTACGTGCCACTATATCCTCCTCTCTCTCTCTCTGTTCGCTTTTTGCAGGCAATCTTATTTTATACACCAAGATGGCTGTGGAAATCTTGGGAGGGTGGCAAGATTCATGCGCTCATCATGGACTTAGACATAGGCATTTGTTCCGAAGCCGAGAAAAAACAAAAAAAGAAATTACTTTTAGATTATTTGTGGGAAAATTTAAGGTGAGTATTGCTTATATTATTCAATTATCACACACTACACGCCATAAACAACCCCTACAAAGTTAACACCAAAATTTATGAATTATAATGAGATGTTTGCAAAGAAATTTAAACGAGTTGAGACGGAAGTCTATAAAGTTTTTATTGCTGCCACATTTTGTAGTCTCTAAAATACTCGAAGGAAAATGTATTTTTCATTATGACTTGCGACATTTATTGGCAAGCAAAAGACTAAAGCCTAAAATATTCAAATTACGTGCAGTCTTCACTGATATTAATGATTAAATAAATTGAAATTGTTTTCAATCACCTCTCTAAATAAATAACATACATACCAGGTTAACCATAATATTTACCCCGCTCATCAAGTCCTTCCTTAAACAGTATTTAGGGTTATTTACCCGCTTTTACCACTTAATTTTCTGCCAGAATGTTTGTTTAACTTGCCCCAAAATCGAACTGTAAAAATTCGCAGAAGCGTGCAATTTATTAAAGGCCTTCCAATTAATTCAGGGTAACAATTAGCCCGTAGAAATGGCAGAGTTCACTCAGTGCACGATTCCGCGAAGAAGACTCGCTTCCGGACAAAAGAGAGAGAGAGACGCTTCTCCGGAAGCCTGAGTCACGAGTCAAAGTTCTCTGGTTGCAGAGAGACAAAAAGGGAAATTAGGCAAACATTTTGGCATTTTCACATTTTCACATTTATTTACAAACCGATGAATCACTGCTTCCTTTCGTTTCCCCTTTCAGATATCACAATTGGTGGGCGTACAGATATTACGTATGTGAGCTGCTCGCCCTTATAAATGTGATAGGTGAGTAGTGCCCCCGAGGAAAGTGCACCCCCCTAAGTCAGACCTGCGGGTTCAAGGTGACGGGAGTCCGGCCCTGAGCCCTGAGCCCGCAGCCTGATCCCCCGCCTGACACATATTTCCCCATCATCAGCTGCTCCTCCGACTCGACAATCATAGAATTTTCTATGATGGCGAAGACGTGCGCGGTGATGGAGTCGAATGTGTGTGATCCGGGGAGGTGGTGGTGTCCCACGTTATTTGGTTTAATTACGCCCCAGGTAAATGTACATTGGGTCGGGATGTAGAAATATGTGTCAGTGGAATCAGGCTTTTGAGCGGCCACACAGAGCACCCCCCATCTGTGTGTCGCATCGGTTGCACCATCATATGAAATATCATATTCGCTTCAGCCCCTCTTTTTTTTTTGGATTTCGTGTGTATTTTCCGACTTCGCCAGGTGCCAGCGGCGGCGGCGGATGGGTAAACAATGCTTTGGGGTTAACAAAACGGGGGCAACATAAATCTGCGATTCATTAACATTCCCCCGTTCGATCTTTCGATCTTTCGATTTTCCGATCTCCCCCAATTTTCCGGCGAAAAAATCAATGACGAATTTTTATCGACTGACCGCCTCGCATCAAAATAAACACACAGCCCGCGGCTCGGGGTCCCCTCGTCGGGAATCTGACAAAATAATGAACTGTCAGAAAACACGAGAAATAAACAATAATAATGCGAGTAATACGCGTTTATAAAATGGCTGACATCTAGCGGCGGCGACGAGTTCGTCGACTGCGAGGGGCAATCGTAGGGAAATGGCTGGGAAAATTCAATTACTTTAGCTCAAGATTTTCCAGAGTCAATTATCCAAGATCTGTAGCTCCATAAATGTAGCTGCCATTTGTAAAAGTATTTCTAACTAAGGAGAAAATGATAGTTTTTTTTAAAAGCTAAACATTATTGTAATTAGAAAAAAAAATAAGAAGTGGCAGAAGAGTTATTTGTTTAAAAACATTTATTATTTGATCTCATCAAATGGTTTCTGTATTCTTCATACCCTTAACTTTTTAAATATATATTTTGCTGTGCCATTTATTCGCACAATATCTTCGAGATACAAAGAGTAACTGGTTTAGATTTTATTTGAAAACGCACTCGCTGGAAATCTCGTTCCATTAAAAATATTGAAATTAATAATAGAAGCACAACAGGTACCTCAAGTTTGTTGCAAAACGATTTCCTCCTTGCTAAATAGCTTTATTTTTAGCCCCGCGGAGAGCGAAAAAAGCAACTCGTTGGTTTATTGTGCAAATAATTAGCAACCAAGAAGCGATCGTTAAATGCTTAAGTGCTTCTATGATCTGCATAAATCGAATGCTTACTTTTTAAGTGTGCGGTTCTTTTTTTGCGAATATGCAATTGCCTCGCGGAATCTTGATTTCAACGCCGCCATAAAAGTTAACGTACCAACACCGATTTCTGATCTCCGATCTCCGATTGTTTGTTCATTGACCTCCATCTCGGACGCCTCAATTAGCGCAAACAGTTGATGGATTTCGGTGTCGATGCGGATTCCGACTTCGATCCGGGTGGGGTTTATCTGCCATAATTAATTGGGCGCACGGCGGATCGTAATTGTAAAGTAAATCGATTCATTGCCGCCTCGTTTACAACCGGAGCGATGAGGCGGATCGAGGCGAAGCCCATCATTAACGCCAAGTTTTCCCCAGAGCAGGCAGCTGGAAAATGGGAGCTAGTAGCTGATAGCTGATAGCTGGGAGTGTGGAAAATGGAGAATGGAGAATGGGAAAAGGTGAAACTAAGAGACGGAGATGGAAAATCGGGGCAAGCAGTGAACCCATCAATTAGGCCACCCGGGTAAACAGATCGAAAATGGGTGAAAATTGTATCTCTTCGAACCCCGATCCTCGATCTCCGGTCTCCGATCTCCGGTCTCCGGCAGCCGCATCCACATCCGTATCTCTTGTGGCTGATTTGTATCTCTTCTCTCTTGGCTCTTTGCAGGTCAAATGTTTCTTATGAATCGATTTTTCGATGGCGAATTTATGACATTTGGCCTGGATGTGATAGATTATATGGAGACCGATCAGGAAGATCGCATGGATCCGATGATTTACATATTTCCCAGAATGACCAAATGTACATTTTTTAAATATGGTTCAAGTGGGGAGGTGAGTAATCACTCGACTCATACAATTTGCACCGCCCTCAATAACCTCACTTAACCTTAACTTTTGTTCCATTGATGCCCAACTCTTTTAGGTGGAGAAACACGACGCCATTTGCATTTTACCATTAAACGTTGTTAATGAGAAAATTTACATTTTCCTTTGGTTTTGGTTTATCTTATTAACGTTTCTCACATTATTAACGCTAATATACAGGGTGGTTATTATATTCTCGCCTCGAATGAGGGTCTACTTATTTCGTATGCGATTTAGGTGAGTGTCTCCAGCAGCGTGTCTGGGGGATCTGAAGGGGTGCTACTGCAATTTGAGTAGTGAAAAATCAGCTTACCCCTTCAGATAACCAAAGTACTTTGACTGTCTTAATTGAATTACTCTCCTGCATTTCTGTATTTCTACACAGATCCACTAATCCCTCTTTCTTTCGACTTGCAGGTTAGTGCGTCGTGACGCTATTGAAATAATCGTTCGTCGTTCGAAGATGGGCGATTGGTTTTTGTTGTATTTACTAGGTGAAAACATAGATACAGTTATATTTCGTGATGTTGTACAGGACTTAGCGAATCGTTTAGGACATAACCAACACCACAGGGTGCCTGGCCTGAAAGGTGAAATACAGGATGCATGATATTGGGAGTATTAGAAACAATACAAAATGCAATTTGTCGTCTCCATTTGAAAACCATCTCGAACTCAAACTCAAAACTCAATTAAACTCAACAAGAACAAGACTAATTACAACCACAAGAGAATCTAGAGATCTTCGCAGGCAGCCGCTTCATTGAAAAAACCACACAACACCGCTAAAAAAACTTCTAAGAAAAAAAAACGTATCTCAAAAATACAACCAAAAAAACTATCGTCAGCGCAGTCAGTCAGTCAGTCAGTCAGTCATATTAATCAAGCATTTTCGATGTGTCACGAAAAGAGGAACGGACGCGGAGACCTATCGATAGTCGATGCCGATAACAACATCCAGAGCAGCAGCAACAACAACAGGAAAAGCAACAGCAACAGCAACAATGGAAGCGGAGGGAAGCAATGAGGAAACATGGAGGAAAATAGGAAAACAACAACCCACGCAAAACGAACGTAACTTTTTGTATTAAGATCAATCAATTAAGGAGCCGAACAGCAGAACAGCAGGCGGAGAGCAGGCTGACAACGGGAAGTCCCTGGCCACAAGGGACTTGCTGTCAGGACCCGACGATCGACGGCGCTTGGCAACCGCTGCCGGTCAAGAGGTCACAAGGTCACAAGTCATCAAAGGGATCGCGGCAAGCGACCAGCGTAACCATAGGAAAGTTGCCCCAAAGGACAAGGTCAAAGTGTGAGCAGAACGGAGTACAGCAACAGCGACAACGGGACACCAACGGAAACGGAAACGAAAACGGAGACGGAAACGGAAACGTAGACAGGAGCACAGACACATCACACACGCTTACAGCGACATCACTCATACGCCACGCCAAGCGGCGACATCACCCATACGCCCCGTAGAACGCACACAAACAACGCAGATCGAACCGCATATCGATCTCACATGCGATATCGATATCGATATCGATACATACAAACAGACACACACAAAACACTCACAGAGACACACACCGCACACCGCACACCGCACTTTGCTTGTCATGCAGCGTTAACTAAACCAAACATCAACAAAGTCGAGACGACGCCCGCGGAAAATTGCATTTCTGTATTACCCAAATGAAAATCGAAGAAAATCGAAAAGAATTTCTGAAAGTCAACATCAGCATCACTATCACCATCACCATCACCACGATGTGGATGAAGAAGGAGCAGGCACCAGGAGCCGAGGCATAAACGATGCAGCAGAGGCAACACCACGAAAGCCGGGAAAATTGGGGAGAAGTGAAAACGCGGCAAACCCCGCCGCCGCCCTCACTTCTCCCCAAGCGGCCCGGGCGGAAAATGAAGGAAACAAAGAAAGTCAAGAGGGTCGAGGAACAGATGCTAAGGCAGAAACGTAAGAGTAACAGTTTAATTAAATTAAATTCAATTAAATTAATTAAATTACTTATTACAATGATATCTCGAAGTGTTCATGTATTCGAATGTAGGTTAACTAAGGCAAGCATACAAATAATTCGACATATATAAATATATATATATAAATCGAAATATATATATATACATATATATATATATATATATATATATTATATATATTATATATATAAACATTTTTTTTCTAACTCTAAGCATTTGTATTACCCGCTAAACAAATGAACAAAGCAAAACAAAAAACCACAACAAGCAAAACTAAAAAACATAAAAAAATGAAAACCGAAAAAAAAGCAAAACACAATTTTTTGTATACAGAAAAGGGAAAACCGAAAAGAAGAAAACAGAAACGTGAGCAGGTGGGGGAAAGCAAGAAACAAAAACAGAGAATAGCGAAAAGCTGAGAGGAAACGAACAGAAAATATCAGTAAATATCAAGAAAGTTCAGAGAAAACCATACCGAAAACCGAAAACCGAAACCAAAACCGAAACCGAAAATGAAACAAAAATAAGAATGAAAGAAATGAAAACAAAAACGAAGCAAACATTAAAAAGAAGAAAAGATACATTTACATAGTTTAATTAAAAGGAAACTATAGCGCGCATCATTATATAACCGAAACAACCGACGGACACACAAGGACAGACGGAAACAGAAACGGAAACGGAAACGGAGACGGAGACGGAACGGAAATGTTTTAAACACAGCCACACACATACATACATATATAGCATATGAAGCATATATATTCTTATCGATCATTCAGCAAACGGAGGGCAGCAAACATTCGCAGCATAAATCAATTAACTCAACTAAATAATAGAGCATACTCAACTCTCTCACTCTCTCTCTCTCTGTCTCTATGATAAAACGCCTAAAACCCAGCCACCAGGAGGAAAAGCGGGAAATGCAGAGGTTAAATTTAAGGAAGGAAGCGGGGAAAGAGGCCCAGGGGAAAGAGGGGCTGCTTAGCCACATAAAGCAAGTGTAATCATAGCAAAAATAATACTGCCGATATTAGCAATAGCGTAAAAGGTGTCCTGCGCACAGATGGGACAGGGCTTAGTTTGGATCTCGACGGTTCCCCGCAGGTGGTCAGGCGGCATTGCAGGTGACCCCCACTGGCCCCCAGCCCCCAGCCCCCTCCCTCCAGTAGTTAGAGCCTAAGAGCACCCAAAAAGCCATCAACCGAACTCAGATACTCGATACTCAGACTCAGACTCAGACTCACAAGCCCCCCAGAAACAGAAACAGAAACAAACAGCAACAGCAACAGCAACAGCAGCAGCAGAGACTCATCCACAGATCGACGACTTCATCACGTGCTACAAATCGTAATATCCGTCCAGAAAACTTTTTGAAGCGCACCTTCCGCTCAGTTTCCGATCGACTCGACCCGGTATCCCTGATCCCGGGGATCTATATTCCCCAGCACCCCATTGACTTCCGAAGGACCCGCGAAATGGACCAAGAACCCCGTCACAGATGCCTCAAAACGTTTTCCCTTGTTTAGCTCCCTCTCTATAGTATGTATCTCTGCCATCTCTATCCAGGGACTATACCCGTCTCTAAACTCTAAACTCCGCCATGGACGACCACAGAACGTACCGGACACAGCCAGTAAAAGCCAAGCCAGAGATGCGAATCCAACAGCAAATTGTCACTGCCAACAACCAGATGGGAGAAAACCGAATTCAAATAGTAAATTTAAGTGTACAGCTGAGCGAGGGAGGGGTATTTCTAGGGTAGAGGGTAGAGGGAGTCTCCGGGCGGTTTTCTCTAAGGGGGTTTCCCTCAGGGGTCGTAGACCTGCCTGCAATGCCACAGCGAAAGGAATTGGCCCACAAGAAGGTTCCTTGTCTCAGAATCAGGAATTGCCAAAGAACCTGTTCACCTGGAATTCAAGCCTCACTTTTTCTCCGCCAATTCATTTGAGTTGAGAGCGCTTTTCCGTCTACTCACAAGAATCAGCATTAGCAAGGGAAAGTGGCAAGTGGAAAGTGGAAAACGAAGAGTGAAAAGTGGCAAGTTAAATGTGAGAAAGAAAAAAGCGAGGAGCGAGGAGCGAAAGGAGGGAGGATAGCGTGGGAGGAAAGCGTAGGAGAGTTTATCGAGCTAAGGGAAGGGGAGGCAAAAAACAATAATTATAACAATAAATGGTAATAAGTAATTTAAGTGTATTTTTTTTTAACAGCTTATAGCCAACTAAGTAAGTAATTGTAATTCTAGTTCAAACTGAACCATTTTTGTCTGCGTTTTTTTTTTTGTCGTGCATTAATAGGTTAAGCCTCACACACACACCACACGAAACAACACAAACACACACACAGACTCGCAATAAGAAACGGTAAACGAAAAGCAAATGTATAAATATCGAGGATTCTTACACTGTAATTATAGGGAGCGAAGGAATACCATACCAAAACGTAAGCATATTACAAGGAAATTGCCATTAGTCGATAGTGTTAAAGCGATACGTATGATCTACATGCTGGGCTAAAGCCATTTCCGGAGGGTAGCCAGGAACCGGAAGCCGGAAGCCAGAAGCCAGAAACCAAGAATACTTAGTGTAGCACAAGATGGAATCTCTCGTATCTCGTAAATCGTAACTCGTAACTCGTAACTCGTAACTCCAACTAAAAGCAATTGTAAAATATCGTAACAAGTCTAAGGCGAATCGAAACGAACAAACAAACAAAACGCAATACTTTATTTTTCAAAGTGTTTGCCGCAATATTTACTCCAAATCGATGAATACGAATTGTACTAGCTGAATCTAGAAGTTAAGAAGGACGAAGGACGAAGGACATTTCATAGACGCAACCCTAGAAGCAATAAGCACAGGCGACAACGGAAGCGGAAGCGGAAGCGGTAGCCGAGCAGGCAGATCGATGACTTCTCACCACGTTTCACCACCTCCGGTCCAGTTCTGTCCAATTTTCACCACACAGCACAGCACTTCCTTCTCTCTCTTTCACACTCTCTATCTCTCACTCTCTCTCTCTCACTCTCTCTGTCTAACTCTCTCATCCCGCATCCAACATTTAATTATTATTATTTATTTATTTATTCAAAGAACATACTTTTAGTTAAGTTATCAATTAAACCTCTCCACTTCTCTGCTTCCTCGAATCTCTTTTAATGTTTGTTTGTTTGTTCGTTGGTACCCGATAACCGATTACCAATTACCGATCACCGATCACCGATTACTCCCGATTCCCGGCCTGGTTTCTTCTACCATATTGTTTATGTATAATTATTATTATGTATTCTTTGGTGGCTAAGTTAAGGTTTTAGTTCTGTAACTCAGCCGTACTTTCTCATTCGTTTGTTCTTTTGTGCAATAAAAACGAGACTTGTATACATATCATTGTTTGATTTGTTTCATTTCGGATTTGGATTTCCCACAGCTCTTTCTCTTCCTCCTATCTCCTTTCCCAACTCTCTCCATATCTCAGCACCCGCACCAAAAAAAAAAAAAGACGAAGAAAGTCAATTTCTGAAAGCTCAAGAACAAAGGCGCAATGAAACGAACTAAAATCGAAATAAAATCGAACTAAAGGCAACAATTAGTGAAGCATATTGGTGAAATACACGTAACTTATATTTTAAATCGAATAAAAGAGTGATTAGCGCAACGGTACGAATAAAATACAATTTAGTTGAACTCCCTAGCTGAATCGAATCGAATAGTGAGAACTTTTTATTAGACGAAATATGGAAGCGAAAGCATTTTTTAATTGTAAACTAATCGAATCAAAATTGTAAAAACGAACGCGATAGCGATAACGATAACGATACAACAGATATTGCATTACAAATTGAAACTGCCAATTCACATTCTCAGATAAATTTTTACGAAGCTGAACCAAGTCGAGCATTAAACGTAAAAACACCCAATTAATAATTAATAGCACTAAGCAACTTTACAAAATTTGCTGAATATTTCCGACAAGCGAAACCGAATATCGAACGCGAATCTATCGTATCGAACGTATCGATATCCACACAGCCAGCAGGAACTTGGCCTTCGACTTTGACCCTCCTCGCGACTCCCAGTCCTTCGTTTCGTTCACCCGAATTTCGATTTCCGGCGACCAATGTCCGATGCCCGATGCACGATGCACGATGCACGATAGACGATATCCCATATCCGATATCCGATGTCCGGCGTCCGATATCGATATCCGATTGCGGTTCGGGCTTACTTTAGGCACTTAGCGTATATCAATTTGTGTGTGTGTGAACAAATAGCAGACAATAATTAGTGAGAGGCGATAGCAGGCAGCTTTGGGCGAGATCGCGAGACCGGAAGAGCCCCGCTCCCAGTTATCGATAATCCATTACGGGGTAAGAAGGGCGGGGCGTGGCAGGTTTCTGTTTTTTTTTTTGTATTTCCCCCTTCAGAAGCACCTTGGTTACTGTCTTCCAACTTAGCGTAAAAACTCAAGCAACCATTTATATTTCGACTTCATTTAAACAAAGGTTCCTATCAGACACTCGAATATCGTAAGTTGCAGCCTAGCCCCAGCCCCTGGGTTTTTTCTTGTCACCTTGCCACGCCCCCCGGGATCTCAAGGCTTCAGATTGATTGACAGCGACTTGTTTCGTTCGGCGGCCAGGGTTCAGCAGCGGAGTTAGCGAGCGGCAAGCGGCAACTGATGGAGGAGTGTATAGGAAACTGCCTTAAAGTGACTTTCAAGTGAGACCGTGAGAGAGCGATCGACCAGCTAAGCGTGTACATAGAGGATAGAGGATACAGGAGTCGACGTCGACAATTTTTTTTACTATGACAAGCAACCTAGCCACGTATCTACGAGTAAGCCTAACTTTTAACACAGCCACACACGATCTGTACATAGGACATAAACATACATTCGTCGTACCCATATATATACACATTATATATGATATTATATATACATAACTAGTATATACAGGCATATACACATAGCGGAGGAGGAGGTGTTTTATAACGGAGTGGATTAGTCGGTAAACGTAGAGCGAGACATCCTTAGCAAAATTACACCTAAGTTTTCCAGATTCAGATGACTTTTTAACCAGACGAAAACGAAGAAAGCCCCAAAGAAACCTAAATGAAATGAGAATGAAATGGAAATGAAGGGAAAAGAAAAAAGAAACGAAAACGGAAACGGAAATCATTCGGGCAGGCAAAAGGCTACCATAGCTAGCTAGCTTTGCGGGTAGACAAATTATGTAGAAAAGTATTCAGACTAAGGACTATTTGTATTTCAACTTGTTTTCCAGGAGACCTTAAGTTTAGTCAACGTAATGTAATGTATAAATCGAATCGAAACAAAACGTATGTAAAATAATTGCATAAATAATTTCAAATATATTCGCCGATTGCCTTCAACTAGAGGAATTTTGATTACACTTAATAACGATTAACGGATACTAAATAATTAATAATAATGGTAAATTGAAATTATGAATAATGCATTGAATATTTATACAATGGGAAAAGAACAACTAACCTATGGATATATACGGATATATATATGAATGGGGCGGACGGGCGCAGAGGAGCAAATGCAGAGGCTGAGGCAGACAGAGAACAACAAATCTACACAAAAATGAAATTCAAAAAGAACTGAAGTAAAAACAAAGATTTTAAAGCAGTAACAAATGGCAAACAAACGAAAACAAACAAACAAATAAAAAAAAAAAAACAGATAAAGCATTCATATTTGTACACTAAAGACCCGTTAAGGAGTACGCAACTTATACACGCAATATTAGACTAAACCGATTACTTCGATAACCGTTAAACCGATAACCAAACTCCTGGTATCCCCAGCACAGAAGAAGACGAGGCTCTTCAGGGGCCCCCCTCTTCAGATGCTTCCCCCGAATTGATAACTTCTTTCCGTTAACTAGAGACACTCGCACATATCCAACGAAAGACGTCGATTACTTTCCATCCCCCCATCCCTATCGAGAGACCACCACCCCCTAGATATTCACACCCCGATCATCGATTTCAATCGGAATCGAAGTCGAGCAATCGAAGTTACAACCACAATTACGATAACAATTACAATTGCAACCACAACCGAACCACAGGAGCACAACCGCAGGCAGATGCACAACCACTGGAGCGAAGGAGCCGCTAATTAGGACCGGATATATAATATATGTAAGAGCTGGCGGCGTAGACCGGATCTAGAGAATACTTTAGGCGTTAAGCGTACTTCTAGTTTGTATCTCTTATATACACACACGGATATATCTAGGTATATGGACATAGCATAATTATACAGTTATACAGACCTATCGATAACTCAAATACCGCGTACAACTAGTCACTGGGGTATGATCGATGAGCAATCGATGCGCAATCGAACTGTAGATCCAACCATTTTTTTTTTGTATTTAATGATAAAGGCTAACGGTAAAGGTAATGCTAAATGGTGAATGGTAAATGATAAATGGTAAATGATACAGCATAAAGGATAGAGGATAGCGGATAGAGGATAAATGATAAATGATAAATGGTATGTGGTAAACGATACATGGTAATGCGGTAAACGGTAACGGTAATGGACATTTAACTAGTTATAACGTGCAGTTATCGTAATTTATGATTATCGATTATTGAGTCTTGAGTACGATTATTACGGAACGTTTAATTTTGTTAATACGAAAACAAAACGCGAGCATGGTTAATAAAGCTTTAATTTGAAGCTATATAGGTATATATATATCGCCCATATATATATATACACACACAGACACACACACTACAACACCATACACACACACACACTCAAGACAAGGAAACGTCCTCAGTTTATAAATTTTCAAATGAGTGACACGAAAAACTTGAAACGAAATGGAAACGTAAGCGAATCGAAATCCAAATGATCACGTAAGCAGTACTTAAATCTTAAGGCCCCCCCCCATATAAGTAACATACGAATAACAATTATTTATCGGAATCAATTTATTATTGATAGCAAATGGAAACGAAATTGGAACGAAACGAAGCGATTACCAATTAACGATTAACGATTAACGCTAGCGGTAACTGTAAACGATATACGATAACAGTACAGATAACGATAACGATAACGATAGAAAGGAGAAGGGAGAATGAGAGTTTCCAGCAGGCAGAGAGAGGAGCGCAGTGTGCATATGCGGAGCCCCATATATCCACCGATATCTGGCCGATATGCGCACACTCACACACTCACACTCACTCTCACACTCACACACACACACACACACACCTACATATATACTATATGCATAACATACAGTGACGAGAATTTTTAGTCTATACCAATTACCAAGGAGAACGGCGGAAAAAATGGCAACAGGAAAAGGAAAACAAATCTATATACAATACATGGCATACACACATATATGAAGCCCCTATATTGAGGATATAAACGTGAATTTTTAGCAATCTAAGTAATAAATTATACACAGCCACACGGAAACGGACGGTGGACAGGACGGCACACCAAACACTATACACCAAACACCACACACCCGAATCGGAGCATATATATTCATGTATATGGTATGCGTCAGTACTAAAGCTACAAATATTAATAATACTATGCAATAAAGAGAGGAGGAGGAGTGAGTACTAGGCGGCGAGGAGAACACTTAACATTTAAGACACCAAAACGGAGCTGACTTGTAAATAGCATAAACACACACACAAACACACACACAGCCACGGACGGAACGCAGACAGCCACATCAGTATACAGTATACATACACCCACTCACACACACACACACACATTTTACGATTAGTTAATTTTACAAACTAAAAATATTGCAGCAGGCGCATTATATGAAAACCAAACTAAAATGGCGAAACAGAAGCGGAAGCGGAAGCGTAGGCGGAAGCGGAAGCGGAAACAGAAACAAAAAATCATATGCATTAAAATTAAAAGTAAAGTAAAAGGGCAACGACAAACGATGGCGAGGTGAGGAAGGAAAAGGGCTAAAGGCCAAAGCAAAAGTGAAAGCGAAAGTGAAAATGAAAATGAAGGCAGGAAAGCAATAGGACACAAAAGGGAAGGCAGGAGGGAGGAGCGTGAGCAGAGGCCACTTGCTGGCCGCGCGGCATGTTGATGGGAATTAATAAATTACCAAGTAATATTATAAAAATATTATTATATAAATTATAAATTATAATTATAAATTATTATTAAAGAAAACAAGCAAGCAACAAACAAGTAAAAACCAAAACAAACAAGATTAAAAACAAACAAAAAAAAATACAAAAAACTAAGAAAAACATAAAAAAACAAAACAAAAAAAATACAAAACAAAACCAAAACAAACAAAACCAAACCAAACCAAACATAAAGAAAACACATTATTATAATGCGATAATTGAGTAATCAACAGAACGAATTGACAACGTTGTATGATTTTGATCAGAAAAAGTAATAAAAACAATTTTCGATTTGTTACGAAATATACATAAATATACAGTGGCTTTTATTTCGATAGGGGGGAGGCGGGGTTTCATTTCAGTATTTAATGTTAATTTTTCTGTTTCTTATTTTTGTTTTTAATTTACATAGTTACAAAAATATTTTCAGCTGCCGCAGCTGTAAGGCGCCATCTATCAGTTAGTGCTACAACTTCAGGCAGCGCCACCTGCCAGTCAAGCTTGATTTTGCTTTGATCGCTTGCTAAGGTTTGAGCTCGGGCTAAATTGCTAGCCAAGAGTTACACCTCCAACCCAGGTAACTTAGGTACGAAGTTCCACAAAGGTTTGAGCTCAGGCTTTAAAGTTAGCCAAGACTTAAACTTCAAGAACAATTGCTAAAAATGAACTTGACACATAGGTGGCTTTGAGTGAGTTAGCAAGGCCACCTGTATGTTTAATAGTACAAAGTTCGCTGGGTCCCCACTGATTCGAGTCTTCGCTAAACAGTACCTGAAATCCTTCCCCTTCATCAAAATGGTTGACGTCTTCGCTGATTAGTTTCCTAAGCTGCCCGCTCAGGTGGCGCTGTAATATTTTGGGAGCGATTTCTAATTTTTGTAAATTTTTTACCATTAGTGATGCTCACCTAGTTGTGTTGCAATATTGGGACAAAGATGGCAAAATGGCCATCACAGAAAATGGGTAATATTTTGGATTAAAAACAGCTAACAACTTTAATGGTTTTTTGATCATAACTTGGCTTAAACTCATCCGATTTCAGTCTGGTTTGGTTTTTTCTTCTTGGTTTTTGTAGGAGAACATTTCTTCCTTTAAATTTTTAATTAAAAATTAAAATTACAAATTTAAATGCAGAAATGTTCTCCTATAAAAAAACAAGAAGAAAAAACCAAACCCCGCAGAAATCGGTTGAGTTTAAGCCAAGTTATGATCAAAAAACCATTAAAGATGTTAGCTGTTATTAAGCCAAAAATGTGGACCATTTTTTATTTTATTTATTTATTTTATATTTAATTGGTAATATACATAGATATGTGAGTATTTTATAGATTGCTGTACTATCTTAAAATATAGTTGAATTAATTTAATTATCCTTATTTTTCTAGAATTTTTAATGTATTTGTATGTATGCATGAATGTAAATAAAAATCAAACAAATAAATGAGAAAATGGAAAAATGTTGCATATTTTTGGGGATTTTTCAATATAAATTGAGCATCCTTTGGGGGTTTCAAAATTAAGTTCAGCATCTTAATTACTAACGTAGCATACTTTTGGGGGTTTCCAAATAATTTGCCCAGTTAAAAACTGTTATACGTGTTGCATTCTTTTGGGCATTTTATGAAATTCAAGTTTTTATAACAGTTTCGGGTTGCTTGCTGCTGATTTCTGTTCGCCTGTTACCCCAGCCTGGTAACTTAAGAAAATGGGAACCAGTAATGGCCACCAGAGATGCTCATCTAGCTATATTGCTACCAGAGATTTTTGGCAATTCGTGAGCTTTTCTATTTGTGTTGCCTTATTTTATTTTTAATATCCCAATGCAATCAAAAATCACCAACTTTTTATAGGGTTTTTTGATCATAACTTGGCTTAAACTCAACCGATTTCAGTCTGGTTTTTCTTTTTGGTTTTTGTAGGAGAACATTTCTGCATTCAAAACTCGTTAGCTATTTTTTTTGCCAATTTTTTACAATTTTGACGTTGTTACCCCTTACATTTTCTTGAAAAAATTGGGTTCATTTTGGCTTAAAAATCACCAACTTTTTATTGGGTTTCTTGATCATAACTTGGCTTAAACTCATCCGATTTCACTCTGGTTTGGTTTTTTTTATTTGGTTTTTGGAGGAGAACATTTCTGCCTTTAAATTTTTAATTTTCTTTAAATTTAATTTTTTGCCAATTTTTGAAAAAAATTGGCCAAAAATTAATTGAAATTAAAATTACAAATTTAAATGCAGAAATGTTCTCCTATAGAAAACAAGAAGAAAAAACCAAACCCCGCAGAAATCGGTTGAGTTTAAGCCAAGTTATGATTAAAAAAACCATTAAAGATGTTAGCTGTTATTATGCATGAATGTAAATAATAATAAAACAAATAACAGAGAAAATGGAAAAATGTTGCATATTTTTGGGGATTTTTCAATATTAATGGAGCATCTTTTGGGGGTTTCAAAATTTAGTTCAGCATCTTAATTACTAACGTAGCATACTTTTGGCGGTTTCCAAATAATTTGCCCTGTTAAAAACTGTTATACTTGTTGCATACTTCTGGGCTTTTTTGAAATTCAAGTGTTTATAACAGTTTCGGGTTGCTTGCTGCTGAGCCAAGTTACGATCAAAAAACCACTGAAGAAATTCGCGATTCTTGAGACAAAAAAAATTAAAGGGGTCA
>VNJV01004586.1:0-11555 GCA_008042635.1 Drosophila nikananu | reverse complement strand
TCGTAAAAATTGTGAAAAACTGGATAAAAATTGGCCAAAAATTAGAAATCGAGTTTTAAATGCAGAAAAGTTCTCCATTAAAAACTAAGAAGAAAAAACCAAACCAGACTGAAATCCGTTGAGTTTAAGTAAAGTTACGATTAAAAAACCACTGAAGAAGTTCGCGATTTTTGATCCAAAAGTGTACCCATTACAAAAAAAAATTAAAGGGGTTACATCATAAAAATTGTCAAAAATCTGACAAAAATTAGAAATTGAGTTTTAAATGCAGAAAAGTTCTCCATTAAAAACCAAGAAGAAAAAACCAAACCAGACTGAAATCGGTTGAGATTAAGCCAAGTTATGATAAAAAACCATTTAAGGTGTCACAGATTTTTAAGCAAACAATAATTAATTTAAGAACTTTTTGAAAATCAAAACCATACTTTATAAATTTAATTTATTTATTTCTACAGTTAACTAGCGCCCTCTTGTGGATTTAGGTGAAACAGGCACAATCTTTTGACAATATCGATAGCGGCATCGATGGTTTAGTAACTAACAAAAACAAACTGTAAGTATTTGCTTTTAAAACAATCTGGTCATACTAACTGCTGTCTCATCAAAACAAATCCCAATTCGAAACATTTTCTTAAATTAATCACAAAAAATGACCACATCTGTCGATAAGCCCCGGGCAATCGGCTTTGAGAAGCAGTTTGCCACGGACGTAAACGGCGTACCCACAGAAATTGTGTTCCAACGCTTCGGCAACAAATGGTTTCTGCTCGCCACACAATTCGGAAAGATGCCCGGAATTTACAACGTGCAGTTCGATGTGGACCGGCAAAAGCGGCTCCTGCCCTCCAAGCAGAATCCCTACGACAATCCCGAGTTTCATCGGTCGGTGCCCATTACGATGACTGCGCGCCTGGGTCTGGACACGGACGAAATCCGCAGCGCCATACAATTTCTGATCAACAAAACGGAACTCAACGAATGCCCAACACAAATCGAGATGGCTTTGGGTCTGAAGCAGATCGATGGAGCCCATCTCCGAGCCCTGGCCAAGGTTATCAACGAAGAGATCTTTTTGTCAACAAATAAAGACAAGTAACTGCGTAACAGTTTTTGTGCATAACCATTGTTTTCATGGGTCTAGGTATGATATTCTTATGTCCAGTAAACTTGATTTCATTTAACATTCAATAATGCATTGAGCAGAGATCTTAATATTCAGAAAGTCTGGAACTGGAACACAGAAATAATGTACTCTTAAGAGTAGGCGGTGTCCAAGGATGACTTATCGGTGAAAATCTCCCACCTCGCCACACAATAATAAATTCCACCTTTACAGATTCATAGCAAACATTTTCTATATTTCCCCGAGTTTTGTACATTATAAAGTGTACGTAGTTCGGAAAATACACGAAAACACGTCCACCGAGAGGATTAGATCACAAGCACAACGGATGTCAGGTCGTGGATGAGGGCATGAGCCCAGTCTTTCCTCGCTTAATCGAACAGACCGAAGCCCATGTCGTCGTCGGACTGGTCAGACTCCTCCTCCTTCTTCTTCTCCTCCTTCTTGGCCTCGGCAGCTGGAGCGGCAGAAGCAGCAGCAGGAGCAGCTCCGCCGGCGGGGGCGGCACCAACTCCGGAACCGATGTTGGTGATCAGGTCCTTGACGTTGATGCCCTCCAGGGCCTTGGCGAAGAGGCCGGGCCAGTAGGGCTCCACCTCGACGTTGGCGGCCTTCAGGATGGTGTTGATTTTCTCGCCCTGAGCGGGAAATCAAAAAATATTATTAGCACGCGTTGCTGGGGCTTTATTGAAGTTGTGGCAGCTGTATATCATTCATCAACTCGGCGCGATGGCCAGGGGTTCGAAGGATTTGCACAGGCCCAAAAAATATACTCACAGTGACGGCGACATCATCATCGACCAGGATGAGGGAGGCGTAGACGCAGGCGAGCTCGGCTTTGGTGGACATGTCGAAGTGCTGTGGCTAATTACTGATTGTGCAAGTTGCCAAAAATTAATTTGTTTTTAACAAATGGCCTTAGCTCGGGACGAGAACAAGCACGCTGGTTAAAATCCTAAACCGGAAAGAGAGGAACGCTAGGGGTGGGGCAGAGTCGATGTTTTTTTAATTTCGAAGTGTGACCGCTCACCGTACCATAATTCTATTCAATCGATAACATTGTTTTTACCTCTAAGTATCGCAGAGCAAGCCCGGGAAACATTATTTGAAAAGAAATTAATTTATTATTTTTGTTGAATCTTTGTATTTGGTATTTACATTGACAAGTATGTCACATAAAACGCAGTAGATTCACCAAATTCTAAGTTACACTCAGTCACTTTCTTCTATTACAACAATGCTCATAAACTGCCTCCTTCTGCTCTTGGCAGCCAACTGGCTATCCGCAGGAGTCGTGCCCGCATCTGAAAATCACATTGTTGGCGGAAAACGCATCAAAATCAACGCGGCTCCCTGGCAGGTATCCTTGCGGCTTGACGGAAGCCATATTTGTAGTGGCTCTATATACAGCAAGAGGATAATTGTCACTGCTGCGCATTGCCTTAGTTCTGAGAACGGTACAAAACATCGTACCAATCAATTGTCAGTTAGTGTCGGATCCACAGCAAGATCCAACGGAACTGTTTTCAAAGTACATGCGAAAATATCTCATCCGCAGTATAAGAATGAGTCGTCCCACAATGATATTGCCCTCCTGCAGTTGGAGCAACCTCTAGTCTTTAGCAAAACGGTGGATCCCATCCCTTTGGGCAAGAAGCATCCTGCCGCCGGAACCATTGTCACTGCAACTGGCTGGGGGGTTGCCGGTTTTAACCCGGACATGTCTTACATAGTTCCTGAATATCTGCAGGGAATACGTCTCGAAGTGTTATCCCTTGAGTATTGTGAGAATTTCTTTGAGGACCCTGTGCCTAGAAGTAGCATTTGCGCTAAGCCCGGAATATGCGACGGAGACTCTGGTGGACCTTTGGTCGCTGACCGAGAACTTGTGGGAGTCGTCTCAGCAAGTAATAGTTATTGCGATGGTCCTTCGATTTCTTCCAGCGTGTTCTACCTCAAAGATTGGATTTTTCAAGCTGTAGATTCTTTTGGTCAATGAGTTTTAACCGAAACCTAGTAAAACATATGATTCTTTTCTATAAATGTAATTAATTGCTTTTACTAAGTAAAAGTTCTAAGCTATTGGAGTGCTTTCAGCTTCCAGATGCTTCTCAGATCCAGGACGAAAACACTGCCGTCGGAGGCACTTGCTCCGACCTTGGTTCCCTCGGAGTTCCAGCAGACCTCGAAGATACCGCCGGTGCCCTTGTAGCTGTGCATCAGCTGTCCAGTCTGCGTGCTCCAGATGTGCACGAACTTGTCAAAGCTGCCGGAGGCCAGGTGCTTGCCATCCGGACTGAAGGCCATCGAGTGGACCGGTTCCGTGTGATTGGTCAGCGTGTGAATACAGCTGCCCCTTTCCACATCCCACAGCCTCACCGTGGAGTCGAAAGACGCCGAGGCGAGGATCAGGTTCGTGTTGGGATTATTGGTACCGGGCCCCGTGGGTGACCATTTTATCCTATGGACCTCCTTGGAGTGCGCCTGCAGGTCGTGACAGCAGCGATCTCTGTTCATGCTCCAGATTTTCAGGGTCTTGTCATCGGAACAAGACGCCAGAAGCTGACCCTGCGGACACCACTTAATCGCATTTACGTCGTCCGTATGACCCTTAAAAGTCTTGATGGGCTCATTTACTCCCAGCCGGCAGACGTGAATCCGCTGATCGGTACTGCAAGAAGCGAACGTCTGATTCGTCTGCCAGTCAACGTCCAGAACCGGAGCACTGTGAAAGGCAAACTGCTGCGTGCACTGGCCCGTGGATGCGTCCCAGATGATCGTCGTCTTGTCGACGCCCGCGGAGAGGATGTAGTTGCCGCATTTGTTCCACTTCAGCGCGAAGATCGGACCCTTGTGCTGACCCAGAGTCGATGCCAGTCGTCCGTCCGTTTTCCAAATCCGAGCGTAGCCATCATAGCTTCCGGTCGCTAGCAGAGAGCCATCGCAGTTCCAGTCCAGAGAAGTGACTTCCTTGTTGCTGGGAACCTCGGAGTCGCCTTTCTGGATGCAGTGCCGCAGGACAAACTGATTAGAATTGGTGTTGGCATCGGACATGTCCCATATCCTGGCAGTGCTATCACCAGAGCCACTGGCCAAGAGATCCAGGCTCGGATTCCAGGCGCAGATAAACACCTCGCTCTCGTGGCCTTGCAACACACGAGCCTCAAGTATCTCCATGACACCACTCGGGATGACTCATTTTTATTATGATTATACGCAAAATGATTGAAAAATTTTTTGTATTAAAAAATAATCGAAACCGATCGATAGTTTATATCGGTGTACTTTCACCACTGGGAGTCGCTGGCACAAAATTTAACTGTTCTATTAATTTCTTCTATATTTTATTAAACCGTCAAACATCGGATAGAATAAAGGACTTTTTGTTGCCTCTTTAATTTCATTTACTTCCCTTAATTTGTTTACCAGAATTTCTTTTGTTTATATTATCGATATATATTTATTTACTCTGAGAACATCGAAATGTACTAATTAAACTGACCGCACTTTACTCCAAAAGTAAACAACAATAAAAGCGCGCAAATATGTCGGATCGTGAAGAAATAGAAATTAAAAAGGAAAACCAAACTATAGCTGAAGAAGAAATAGAAAAGGAGGAAATTGAGATTGGAGAGGACCTGAAAGAGCCCAGCAAAATCACCTCACTGAAGTCCCTGGGACCGTTCATTGCCGGAAAGGAGAATAGCCGAAACACAATTTACCTGAGTGATGTGCCGGACGTCTGCAAAGAAAAACCCTGCATGCTGGGCGTCGATGAGGCTGGCCGTGGTCCAGTCCTCGGCCCCATGGTGTACGGAATTTCCTACTGCCCTCTGGGCAGCAAAAAGGCTCTCGAAGATCTGGGATGCGCCGACTCCAAACAACTTACCGAGGAAAAGCGCGATGTCATATTCAACGATATCAACACCAAGGATTATGCCACCAGCTGCATCGGTTGGGCCGTAGAAATTATATCGCCAAATACCATTAGCACCAGCATGTATCGGCGGTCCAAGTGCTCCCTGAACGAGGTTTCCATGGACTCTGCCATGGGCTTAATTCAACAGGCTATTGACGCGGGCGTCAATATAGCTGAGGTCTATGTGGATACGGTGGGTCCACCGGAGAAATACCAGGAGAAGCTGCTCAAGCGCTTTCCCAACTTCAAGATTACGGTGGCAAAAAAAGCTGATTCCACCTATCCCATTGTCTCGGCGGCCAGTATCTGCGCCAAGGTGACCCGCGATCATGCCCTCAAAGTGTGGAAGTTCCCCGAGGGCCTTGTTATCAAGGACAATGCCTTTGGCAGCGGTTACCCGGGAGATCCTGTCACAAAGCGATTTCTGGCGGAGCATATCGATCTAGTCTTTGGATTTCCTCGCCTAGTACGCTTCAGTTGGTCCACTGCGGAGAATGCATTGGCGGATAAGGCCTACGACATGGAGTTCGATGAGCCGGACACCGAAAAGCCCAAGTACGCCGGCACAAAGCTCACAAAGTTCTTTAAAGGCACCACAAAGTCGGGAGAGGTTATCCGCGAGGAGAGCCGCTTCTTCAAGCAAAGACATTTGGGAAATGTCACGGATTTCTAAGCTATACATATATAGATATAAATTTAAATATAAGATAATAAAGATTATTTGCAAGTAAATTGAAATGTTGTTTCTATAACTTATAAAAACTTATCCCAAAAAATGTGCTTATAGGACCTATTTTTCTTTTGGCATATTCCTTTTGTTTTTCCTATAGTTCTTCTGGGCGTCAAGCTCCGATTTTAACCGAACCCCGAACAGTCACCTTTATAAGCATATTCCATATTCCCATTCTTAATTTAAAATCAAAGACTCCAATTAATTTTTAGATTTAATGGATTTTGCTGTTGTTTCCGTATGTTTTCGCCAATCTCGTGTTCATAATAATTCTTAGGCTTACGTTCGTTTACAGGCTACGTGGGATGCAGTTACACTGTTCTGAATGTATGCGTGAATCGGTCCGACCAGATCTGAATTGGTGTCCCTCCGGCCTACGGGTAAAAACGGGAGCGGAGGGAAATATAGAGGGATAAGGGGAATTAAGGTAGTTGGCATCATCTCGATCGACTCGACACAATAACAAAATGCATAAAGTTATACTAAACGATTTCTGTATAAAAAAGGGGACACATCCTTAGAAACATAGAGCTTATAATTAAGTTTAAAAAGAAAAGCGAGCAGCGTCCTGCAGATCGAAGGAGGGCAACAACCAAGTTGGAGCCCTCGAAATCCTCGGGCAATTCGTTCTTTTTTGTTTTTGTGTGACTCGGGACTAAGCGTACGAAAAAGACAGTGGGGAAGGAGCGAGAATATATAACCTTAAAAAGCTAATTAGAACTTAAAGCAGATACAAATACAGATTGCAAGGGCGGGATAGCTTAGAAAGAAGTTACATGCAGCCTGGTTCGCTTTCAAAGCTTGAAAGGGAATTTCAGTGCCCATAGAAGCGTTTTCTTAATAGACGAAGCCCAGCTGCTCCGCCGGCGATCAGAACTTCCGCAGATCCAGGACGAAAACACTGCCGTCGGAGGCACTTGCTCCGACCTTGGTTCCCTTGGAGTTCCAGCAGACCTCGAAGATACCGCCGGTGCCCTTGTAGCTGTGCACCAGCTGTCCCGTCTGCGTGCTCCAGATGTGCACGCACTTGTCAAAGCTGCCGGAGGCCAGGTGCTTGCCATCCGGACTGAAGGCCACCGAGTAGACCGGTTCCGTGTGCTTGGTCAGCGTGTGAATACAGCTGCCCCTTTCTACATCCCACAGCCGCACCGTGGAGTCGAAAGACGCCGAGGCGAGGATCAGGTTCGTGTTGGGATTATTGGTACCGGGCCCCGTGGGTGACCACTTTATCGTATAGATCTCCTTGGAGTGCGCCTGCAGGTCGTGACAGCAGCGATCTCTGTTCATGCTCCAGATCTTCAGGGTCATGTCGTCGGAACAAGACGCCAGAAGCTGACCCTGCGGACACCACTTAATCGCATTTACCTCGTTCGTATGTCCCTTAAAAGTCTTGATGGGCTCATTCACTCCCAGCCGGCAGACGTGGATCCGCTGATCGGTACTGCAGGAAGCGAACGCCTGATTCGTCTGCCAGTCAACGTCCAGAGCCGGAGCACTGTGAAAGGCAAACTGCTGCGTGCACTGGCCCGTGGATGCGTCCCAGATGATCGTCGTCTTGTCCACGCCCGCGGAGAGGATGTAGTTGCCGCATTTGTTCCACTTCAGCGCGAAGATCGGACCCTTGTGCTGACCCAGAGTGGATGCCAGTCGTCCGTCCGTTTTCCAAATCCGAGCGTAGCCATCATAGCTTCCGGTCGCTAGCAGAGAGCCATCGCAGTTCCAGTCCAGAGAAGTGACGTCCTTGTTGCTGGGAACCTCGGCGCCGCCTTTCTGGATGCAGTGCCGCAGGACAAGCTGATTAGAATTGGTGTTGGCATCGGACATGTCCCATATCCTGGCAGTGCTATCACCAGAGCCACTGGCCAAGAGATCCCGGCTCGGATTCCAGGCGCAGATAAACACCTCGCTCTCGTGGCCTCGCAACACACGAGCCTTGGACTCGGGGATCTCGATGCTCTCGTCAATTTCCATGGGCACAAGGGCTGCGGGAGCTCCAGCACTGCCGCCGCCACCACCACCACCGGTTGACGAAGAGATAGTTCCACTGGGCGCAGAGTTCTGTGCAGTCGTTGAACCCGCTTGGACGTTGTTTCCTTGGGCTCCCACTCGAATCGTTACCGCTCCGCTGGGTGCCTTGGCTCCCGCTGCCGCAGATGCTCCGCCCGCTGCTGCAGAATCCGGATTGGAGGTGGAGACAGCGCCGCCGGTAGGTGCCACCCCGCTGGAGGGTTGCTCTACGCTGCTGGAGGTGCTGCTATTGCCGTTTGTCGATGTGGAAGAGGCCGCATCATCGGTGCTGGTGGCATTTGCGTTGCTCGCATTGCCGCCAGACGAGCTTCCCGGCTCATTGGCGTTCTGGGCTTTCTTTTGAGCTGCCGCTGTTGCCGCCGCATCCGCTCCGGAAGCCGGTGTACTCGTGTTGTTGGCTCCTGCAGGTGTCGCTTGATTGCCTCCGGCTCCATTGTTGCCAGTGTATGAAGCGGCTCCCGTGCTGTTTGCCGTGTTCCCACTGGAGTCCACCTCACTAGCGTTCTGATCTGTGGGTGTGCTGGTGCCCGTGGTGCTGCTTGCACCGGTCTTGTTACCAGCTCCAGCGCCCGCTGCCCCCGTTCCAGGCTCAATTTTGATATCGGGCTTGGCGTTGCTGTTGTTGTTGTTGGCACCGGCGGGGGCCGAGGAGTCCACCGCCCCGGGTTTGCCCGGCTCCGTTTTAACCATTAATTTCGGCGGTTTCACCTCCGGCATGACGGCGTCTATCAGGGAAAGTCCCTCGATGGGTCGCGCCACCTCGCCATCCTCGCCCACACTCCACTCCACCTCCGTGTACAGCAGGCCCTTCTGCAGGATGGTCAGCAGAGCGGCGGGCGGCACAAGCGCTCCATTAATATTGCTTTGCGAGATGTGAGACTCGATGCCGAATACGTAGGCCGAGTGCACAAAGCCTGGAAAAGCGAAAAGCAACCATTACTAAGGCGGGCCTGTGTGTGTCACGGTCTGTACGCACCCGACTCCTGCAGGTATCGGTAAACCAGGAAGTTCACCTCGTCGCTGGAAAAACTCATGGCTGCCGGCGGTTGGCTCCTCCTCGCTCGCTCACTCTCACTCTCCAATCCCCAGTCTTTCAATGCCAATTATGTTTTTGCGGTGCGATAATTAAACTCTGCTGCTGCGTAACACATGCGTCTGCATCAGGCACACTCTCTCGCTGGCACTGTCCCGCTTGGCCTCACTGGAAACTGGAGCTGCTCCTGGTCGCGGATCGTCGGTGGGGTTAATCCTGCTTTGCTAAATCTGCCAGTTCGCTGCTTGCCGCAAGAGCATTTTACATATTTTTTTCCACAAATAAAAACGCGTTTCTGAAACGCGCAAAAAAATGGCGGAGTAACCGCAGGGTGTCGTGTGAGAGAGGTGGCGCACAGCGGCATTTTGTGAGCAGGACCAATGACCTCACAACTTGTGATTATTGAAATTTATTATTGTAAATATAATTTTAACAAAGAACTAGTATTCTAAAATACTAACTAATGTTTAAATATAATTGGCTCTGTTTTCTAATTTGTTTAATGTATACAATTTAAATGTTTAGTATGAGGTATATTTATTTTATTTTTATTTTGTGTATTTTCCAAGGAACTTTCTATTGGTTATAAATTATTATATATTATAGAAAATTAGTCAAATAAAAATAACAAGCCCACAAAGGAATTTAAAAGTTTTGTGACGTCATCACATCATTCATCCCACCTTAAAATCGTACCCAGCCCTGACGCCGTCTTCCGAAAAATCCCTGGTTTTCGCGGTATTCTTGCATCGCTGCCACTTCGACCACACTATTCGCTACACTCGCGTCCGCTAGATGGCTCCACACACAGGCAGCGAGAGAGAAGAAAAATCAATAGAAATTTTCATTTTCGTGAATTGCTCTGCGTTCGGCAATAGTTAACAACAAATCAGCGGCGAACAGCAAGGCGAAGCGCCAGCCAGGTGGAGTTATATAAAGTTCAGTCCCGCGACCCGTACATTCCGCCAGCCAACACCCCGGAGGCGAAGCCCAAGCCAAGCGCTCGCTCCGCAAAACTCCGATCTCCTCTCTGCCTCAGGAATTCCGGAACGCCAACGATTTTCCCCTGCTGCTGCCGCTGCTGCTTCTGGTGCTCCGAGTGAAAAAAGCGAGTAAGCTGCCCCGAAATCCACAATACGCCCATTAATGTTTGTTTCGGTGGCTCCGTTTGGGGGTTTTGGCGAAACGCCTTCGTCATCCAGCGGAGAGAAAAAAGTGACGTGACATGAAAGCAAGAACGGGCGCACAAAGAGCGAAATAAAAAACACAGAAAACAGAACATAAAGCGTAACCGAAACGGAAACCGAAATCGAAATCGCAACAGAAGCCGGTGGTCAAAATAAAAATATAATATAAGGGCACAAGTGCACAACGGCCAGCGCGACGGCGATAAAAAGTGGCGTTCGAGGTCGGAGAATGAATCTTTATCAGCGTGCAAGCAAGCGCTGCCAAGTTGCAAATAAATCGGTTGCCAAAAGTGCGGGGGAGTTCCCGCCCCCTCAGCCCCAACCCCTTTGTTTTTCCCGTTCAAAAATGTCAAAGTTCGCCTAAAGCAGTTTGCTAGATGCACTGTGCCAAGAGCAACCAGGCCCGACTCAGTGGATAAAACTGTGTAAAGCTTTTTTATGAATTTTTATGAACGAAAAGCCGATAAACATAGATAATACTTACTCGGAATGTATTTACGAGCAGTATTACTTCTATAAACACTCCAAGAGATCTATGATTCATATTTTTGTCACTTGATTATCCACAAACCTGCAGTTTGTTTGCAGTTTACAATTTCAAAGGAATTCATTAGATATTTGAAGTCTATGGCAGTTTCATGGGCTACATTACATTATTCTTGTTAAAACCTTTAATTATTATTAATGAAAACCACCTCCAATCGATCATTAAACCATTCAAACACTAAATCCTACAATTAATCAAATTTCCCTCTCTCCCTAACAGGTCCCCAAACAGAGCAAGAGAGAGTGATCCGGAAGCGACACAGAGAGCACAGAGAAGATCAATCGTCGAGTTCGAGCGATAAGAACGCCTCGAGACTCGGCCGCCTCCCATCGACGATTTTCTTTCGCCCCCAGTTTGCATAAAACCAGCGAAAATTAACAAGCTAACTACCATGGCGCCGGTGCGGGGGGATGGCATGAGAGGCCTGGCCGTCTTTATATCGGATATAAGGAACTGTAAGTGCAGATCTCTTTTTGGGGGAGCCTCTTGGGTAACCCGTAACCAGCATTAAATCCAATTGAGCCCGTCGTCGCTCGCAAGAGATTTTCCATAGGGGCGGAATCAGCGCCATTTCTTGATCAATTACCAGGAGCAGAGGCACTCACAATAAAAGCGGGGCGGCACTAAGCACCAAGTACAGTGAAGGCTTGAGTAGGAAAACGGCAACGATCAATATTATCGATAAATATATTAAAAACGTTACTACATTTATTAACCTTAATTTCCGATTATATTGATCCTAAATATCCAAAAAAATATCTATCCCCATATATAAATTTTCTGACATTCCTGACTTATTGTTTCCATTTTCTTCAAGAAAATCTCAATTTTAAGCTTAGATAAGACACTGTTGTCCTCTGTATCAAGCTAGTACTGTAGGTACTTCTATGTGTGAGTAAACAGCACAATTGTTTACCAGACGCTTCACTGTGCTGTCGCATTATCGTATCGCCAGTGTTTGCCGTTTGCTGGTCACTGGTTACTGGTT
>VNJV01004583.1:0-70338 GCA_008042635.1 Drosophila nikananu | reverse complement strand
AGAAAGGCTGCCATTTTAATTAATATTTTTCGAGGCGGTTCCACTTTAACCCAAATAATGATAGAAAAAACTAATTTAAAACGCATTTGTCAAAAATATCAATAGCGATAATTGTGTATTTCCCAACAGTTTGCTGTTGACCCGATTGGTTTTCTATGCAATATCTTGCTTTATTTTTGAGTAAGTGGATTGCTCACAATCATTGAACCATAATCAAATCAAAAACTATTCCATTTCATTTATAAAAACTTAAACCCGATTTTATTTAATGTTGGAAAATGTTCAGTGCGGAAACTGCGGATGATCAACGAAATTATTGGACATTATTACTCAAAACACTTAAGATAAGTGAATTTGTAATAAGATTGTATAAAAAGGAAATTGACACAACTTTGTCTCTGAAAATAATGGTTAATCATTTTTATTTTAGCTTAATAATTTTGACAAAAACTATCCCAAATCGAAATAGCAAAAATATATGGTAATTATTATTACATGATTACAAATTGAAATAACTCATGCTCATAAGTATTACCTACATATCTAGTGTTTAATTTTGTAGGAGCACATTTGATTATGAAATTAAACGTTTCAATTAGAAGGGTCTCTGCAACTGTGCACTTTGCATTTTGGCGGATTAGTGGGGCATGAAACCGCGCTGTAAACACGCCCAATCTTAACTGACAGTAGGCTTCCCGCTTTGGGCCATTTAAGCCACCTTCAAACTCCATCAGCAATTAGCCAAAGTTCGACCGACTGTTAACCAAACGAAAGGGGCTGACGTTGGGGGTAACTAGCTTTGGGGAGTTGGCATACGCAGAGCGGGAATGGGAGTTACGAGGCATGGGTACTCCCCAGTAGATGGCAGATTGTGGTGCGGGCTTGTGCGTGTGTGGCTGACAGTTTACAGTTGACAAATGAATGCACAACCTCCTCGGTGAGGCAATCGGCGGAGCTCTAACCAAAAATGATGTCTGATGTCTGGCGGTGGTGCAACGCAACCATCACCGCAACTGACACATTTTGGCAATTGAATTTCACCGGTTTTCTATTGTTCCAGCTGTCACGAGAAATTTAAACTGATTCCTAGACCGATTACGCAACACAAGCTGTCAGTTTCTAATTGGTTTTGTAAATGAGTTGCTTTATATTATTATTACTGGCATGTTCATTTGTCATTCTCCCACTAAATAAACATCCCTGTTGCTCTCATAAACAGGTCCTCAGCCTGAGCCTGCTACTGGTGGCTCTGCCCCTGATGTGCCACTCCCTTCCTGCCACCGATAAGTCCTCTCTGTCGCTGGAGGACACAGACCTCACGGACAACGAGCCGGGTGAGAGTGTCAAGGAGTCGCAGATCCACAAGCGTTCGGGCAGCTTCGACTATGTGGCGCACCTGAAGTCCGGCCTGCTCTCGGGCATAGGCCAGGCGTCCGCCTCGATTGCCTCCGGCAGTTCCGGCGGAAGCAGTGGCGGCGGGGATAGCTACAAGTCCCACGAGATTGTTGTTCATGTAAGTTAAAGTGTTTGCTCTCGTTTCCTGAGATTATCTCAGAAATGTGGGATCAATGAACTCTGGTAATTGTTTATATAAAATGGCATATTGGGGCTGCAATTATATTCTCTGACAATCCACAGGGCAATTCGGTGGACTATGATCCTTGGTCCTTCAAGAAGTCTGTGCTAAACACGATCTTCCAGGCGGTGAAGGCCATCACTGGCGGGGTCACTGCTCTCAAGGGTCAACTGATCAAGGGCAGCGGCTACGCCTTGAGTGCTGGCGGCAACCTGGTGGCCGCCGGCGGAGACAAGGTCACCGACGTGGGCAAGTCCATCATCAACTCGGCTCACATCAACTCGCACACCTACGCCACTAGTCACTCCTCCGGCGGCGGCGGAGGGCTCTTCGCCAAGCTATCCTCCCTGTCTGGAGCCTCTTCCGGCGGCAGCAGCGGCCACAAGTCCCCACCACCAGTCGTGCACACCGAGAGTGAGTAAATCCTAAAATTCTACAAATTATAGATCTTGAGAACTTAAAGGTGTCTCGAGGGGGTACTTCCGCCTCCCTCGACTTGGCCTCCAGAGCACATGGTTAGCCTCCTCCAAGTTCAGCTCCGACGCTCCGCTCCGATTGTCAAGCTCTTATGCAATGCCTTCGAACTGAACCAGATCCATGACAATTAAGCCGCCTAATAACCAATACACACAGCCCCAGCGCCCAGCTGGCCAAAACGGAAGAGACGGCTTCGGCTTTGGCCAAATCAGAGCGTGGCGCGTGCATTGAACTCCTTGCCATCGGCAACTTTCGTTTTTTGCCACTAACCCGTTCCGTCAGCATTTGCGTCTGCCCCTGCCACTGTCCCATTTCGGAGTCTAAGAGTCTCTCCCGTCTCTCTGTTGCAGCGATCACCACATACGAGATACCCACCGGACACGCCAGCTACGGTCCGCCCTCGAAGCCGCCGTCCTACAGCAGCGCCACCCACCAGTACCTGCCGCCAGTGGGCGGGTCCAGCTACGTGGGCGGCGGGGCGCCCTTCAGCGTCAGCCACCCGGCGGCCTTCGAGTCGCCGCCGAACAACTATCTGCCATCGGCCTACGGACAAGATGGTGCGTAAAGGGAGTGGGTTCCCAAACGGAATTTAAGGGGTTTGGTTACCTAAAAATAATCCCATCTGTACATATTTCACTGATCTAATACAGGTGAAGGGTTCTCTCCAGGTATTTTATATTTTTTGGAAAGTATATGGAAAGTACGTGTAAATATTATTGTTTAAGTATGTAAATATGAACAGAAAATGCTGGGAAAACTATTTACATTTACTTTAAATTCTTTAAATGTGCATCTAAGTGATTTCCTCAACCCTCCTATTAAAAACAATGTACTTAAAAAGTTTAATATATTTATAATGGATATAATATTTATAGTAGAAAGGAAACATAAATATTTTTAATATACAAATACTTATAGATATTAGAAAGCATTTTTTTTTAACCAATTTACTCACAAAAATCAAAGTTCTATGAAAAAGATTATGAAATTTTTTCTCTAAAAATATTTGAATTTCTACATATATCCATTTTAAGTTTAAATATTCCAACAATTTTTCCAATCGCGACAATGACAGGCGTTGTCTCATCAGCCCGCAATCGCAAATCACTCAACGGGGTTTGCTTACACTTAACCATCAGCAAACCGCCGCCCTTTCGCGTCCCTCGGCACATTTCCGCAGAGGAAAGTGAAAGCATCGTCATCAGCTGCTCATAATTCGTTAAGACGGGACTGAAGTCCCACAGCAGACATTGTAAACAGTGTAAATATTAACACCGACTCTCACTTTCGGCTGCCGAAGTTGGGATAGGACAGGCTTGGAACGTGTACCAATGACACATTTCCTAGGCTAAGTTTGTTCGATTTTTTAACACATTGCGCAAGCGGCCATTAATCGATTCATTGTACATAACCGCCTATGAACATATTTAATAACAACCCATCACGCCATCTGTGTATATATAGTCTCTAAGCGAACTGTACAGCAATTAATTGAGCCATTTGCAGTGGCCACATGTCGTATACTTGATAATAGTGCGCATACGTATTTAGTCAGTGGCCCATTAGGCGGTCTACCGAAAACCTTCCATAGGAAATTCTGAAAAACCAACTACTACCACGTAACGTCTCAGCCCGCTGACTCTCATTCAGCTAACCCCAAAACTAAAACCGGACTTCATCTCAGATCATCAAGAAAATCACCTCAAAATCATCATCAGAACGCAGCGGAAGAGTGTACAAAAAATTTAAAGATGTAAAGTAAACAATCATTTGTACAGGAAAACCAAAGTCATCTAACAATTACAGAAAGCAGAGAAGGAATAATAGAGGGTTGTAAAAAATGATTTCATCAAAATTGTTAGTCATTCTCAAATATATAAAACAGAGCCAATCAAATGTTAATGAACATTTCACAATATATTTATAGTAGAAGGTCTGAACACATATTAACAATTTATTTGCTTAATTAAATTAAATTTTACTTAATTTAAAAGAATACATACTATCCGACAGAACTATTATTTTTTCTCTGTGCAATCCACACGAAACTTACAAATATACTCGTACCAAAACCAAGTGTAAATACCCTACATGAAAATGCAAATATTTAAGATACTGGTTAATCTAATGAAATCTCACTCATTGCATACACACCTCAACCTCAACCTCAACCACAACAACACCACCACAACACCACACTCAAAAAAAACAAAAACGTCACCAGCCACCAGTGCCAATAGCAATGACTTTAATATCTACGGACGCCACACCAAGCTGACGGACGAGGAGGCCCGCAAGGCGGCCCTGCAGCTCCAGGAGATCCTCAGCCTGCTGCCCAACGGCAAGACCGAGTACACGGCCTCCAAGACGGTGGCCCTGGACACGAGCAGCGTGCCCACGGGCACGGGCTTGGAGCAGGCCGAGGTGTACAACAGTTACGGGCTGCCACTGCCAAACAATCTGGGCACCCTGGAGTCCCTGTCGCACACGGAGTCCATAACGGCTGCCTACAACCCGGTGGCTTCGAAGAATCCCGCGGATGTGTACCACCAAATGGCCAAGAGGCCAAGTGCCGAGGAGCTGTACATCCAGAAGCATCCCAATGAGGGCTACGACTACGCATCGCCGCCAGCGGGACCAGCGGGCCCGCCCCTACTGCCCACACCTCGGCCGCCATCGGAGTCCAGTGATTACCGGGTGGAGAACTACCATGCCTCCAAGAGCAACGCCCTCAAGGATCTGACGCCCATCATAGCCGCGCTGGAGGTGGCCAAGCGGAAGGGCAATAGTCACGCCAGCGGGCCGCCAGTCTACTCCATAGAGAAGCAGGTGCACAAGCAGCAGCAGGTCCCCTTCCAGTACCTGCCGCCGGTGGTGCAGAAGTCCAAGTACGTGTACAGTGCACCACCGCATCACCACAGTGGTGGCTACAAGGTGCGCCGGCATGTGGCGAGCCCGAAGCATCCCAAGCGAAGCGTCTTTCGGCCGCAGGACTACGAGATCCAGGACCCCCTGATGTTCAACCGGCTAATGGAGGTTTAGGGAGCAGCCGGAAACCTTAGTTAGGCCTCATCGTAGCTCATAGTCCTCTAAGTCATTTGCAGCATTTACTTGTAACTTATTTATGTTATCCTTATCGCTATCGTAATTAATTATTTATTGAGCTTCCCGAAGGTTGGCAATAAAGGCGAACCCCACATTGCATCCCGAGCACAGCATGCCCCCAGAACCAGCACCACCTCCACCACCACCACTTTCTCTCTTCACTGTCTCTCTCTTCTTGCACTGAAACCAGACCAAATGGGACTCCTTCTCACCTCTTACCGCTCTCTTTGCAGTCTACCATCAGTAGAGGACGAGGCGGAAGGACCTCAGCGGACCTCTGTCCATCTCCACGTATCCTAGAGTTAGTCAATCCGTAACCGTTCCTGCCTATTCCGATATCTATATGTATCAGCAGTCACTCTCCTCCTCATTCTATATGTACAACCACTGTCTCCACTCCGATCTGATTCTGAATCTGAAACCGAATCCCACTAGCGGGCGTCACAAGAGATTGTGACTGAGCTTCCCCCATCTTAAGTTTAAGTATTTAAATTAAATAAATCGTTGAATACATTAGTTACGCGGTTGTTATTGGGTTTATATAGCTGACTTCCTGAAAGTATGCTTGGGAGAAGGTAAGAATAATTGTTCGTGTAAGTAATTCAGAGCGAATGTAATGTCTTTTCGTGGCATTTACTCTTCAACCGACTCATTTATTAATTTCGCTTATTCACAAAATGAATTATAGAAAAACGTTTTTTCCGTTATTTAAATCTCCAATGTTTCTTGGTTTTATCATTTATATATTCGGCAAGAAATATATGTTAACTTCTCTCTTTAGGCCTTTATTAAAGCCCCAACAGCTGCTAACCTCCCTCTCTGTTAAACTTTTTAAGGCCCAAAAGTATACATTAAAAAGTTTATAAACAAAGAGATAGGAACGAATTGTACAATTGTAATATATTAATTATTCTTGAATCCTGGACGTCTTTTTATTCCCTTGAAATCTTTTGTTTCCTAAATTACTTTGAAATATTAACAAAAGATTGTCTGTCAATCAAAAGCCAAATTTATAAACCAAGAAATATAATTTCTTAATAGGGAAATTTTTATTATCGCTTAGAAAAATCTCTGGGAGTGAAAATTCTCGCACACCCGTGCGGTTAGGACCTAGAAGCAAGGAATCTCTGGAGGAATTGGGTGCTATCTCGGAGGAGCAACTCAGTAATAGCCGAACGTGATGTCGTGCAGCGGCTGGGCATTGCCCTGGGGCAGGGCATAGTCCCTGGCCAGCTGATCCAGCAAGCCAGCTCCGCCTCCGCCGCTTCGGGCCTGCGGCTGGGGCTGGTAGCTGGGCTGCTGCTGCTGGACGGGGCGAGCGGGCACAGGAGCCTGGGAGTGACCGAAGCCCACGGGCTCTAGCAGGGGCCGTCCACCGGAAGCGGGGGCCAAGAAGCCCTGGGCGCGGGCGCTGCTCGGAGAGGGAGAGGCAGGCGGCAGGGCGTACACCGGACGGGAGATCCGCACGTTCGAGGGTCCGTCGCCGAAGCTCTGGGACTGCGAGTAGTCCGGCTCCGGGCGGGCAGGCCGCTGGAGCGGGGAGTACAACACATCGGTGGTGCGCTGGGCGCCGGGTATCTGGAGGCGAGGCGGCGCCGGACCCAAGGATGCCTGCTGATGGTGCTGCTGTGGCAAAGGCTGTGGCTGGTGCTGGTGCTGGGGCTGTGGGGCATACTGAACTCGACGTGGCGGCTCTTCCTCCTCCTCGTACTGCACATACTGCGGCTGAGGCTGCGGCGGCGGCGGCTGGGGGCGGGGCACCGGAGCGGACTGGGGCCGTGACTGGGGACGATTGACCCGCTGAGGTCCAGAAAGGCGATTAATTCAAGTTTGAAAAGTGTTGTATATGATCCCCAACTCACATATGGTTTTTGAGGACGCTGGGGAGCAGGCTCATCCGCGTAGTCGGGCTCCTCCTTGGCTGTCTCGTCCACCAGGGTGGGTGGTGCCACCGTGATGCCCTCACCGGAGGGCTGGAACCCGTACTTGTTGGCCCCGTACTCCACCACCCGCACCTTGCCGGTCTCGTCCACATAGCCGTACTTGCCCTTGACTTCGCCGGTGGCCAGTTTGGTCTCGATTTTGAAGGAGCCATCGGCACCCTCGTAGCCGTAAGTGTAGGAGCCATCCTCATTGTGCCTGGGGGATAATATCGAGATTAACATTTATTTCAAGTTATGTTGCTTGGACTCACTTGTTGATCTGTTTGAGTATGGGCACCGGAGTGGCCCTCTCTACCTGGGCAGGAGAGGGATTCGTACGCAGGCGTAACGGCGCCGTCCTGGGTGTGTTCTCCTGGTAGTCCTGGTAGTCCTGACACCTGGCCAGACCCACTCCACACACTATCAGGCAGCTGACGAAGAGCACGCGTTGCATCTGGAAGAAGACGCGTAAGTTAGTGGCTACTAGGGGGAAATAGCTGATAGAGTTGGGACAACCGGTTCGCTAATTGCACCCTGTCCGGCTAAAAAAGGTTGGACTTCCATCTCAGCTGGACGGCGGAACACCTTGACAGTGTATCCGCACCAAGAATGCCAGACGGCGACGATGTCTACAAAACTCTTAAGTCAGGCTGTCTTTCTACCTTTCACTTTTTCCGCCGGCCAATGACACCCTCAATGCCAAGCAGGAACCAATATACAGTTGCACAAATACACTTCGGAAAAAGGTATACATAAAAGTGTACTTCAATTGGTTGTCAAAATTAAGGAGGTTTTTTGGGATTTACGAAAGTAGAACTTTTATAAGTATAAAGCTCCTTCATAACATTTAAAAGAATTATTTCAAGTCGAAAGAAACCCATTCCTAAAAGGGCTTAACTCTTTAAATAATCATTAATATATATTAATAAAACATTTAGCACTAAGTTATGGTTACTTTTTTATTGCTTTTGGTTTTATTTTAAATACACTTCAGGATAAGTGCATTCGCATTGAAGTTGCATAAAACCCCGGAGGAGGCCCGACACCCAATACCAACTGACACGCGATATGGCTTGGGCAGGGTTTAATTGAAGGCCCAAGGGTGGTGGAGAAATGCGGAGTTGCAGCTGCAGACGGGAGGCAGGGAATGCCTATTATCGTCTGGCCAGCCTCCCACATGGGCCGCGATTGGGTAATCCGGCAGCGAATTCAAGAGATGTGTGAGTCGTGTTATGTGGGGCTGGGAAAAAGTTCCCACACTTGCCGAAAAATGTGTTGCAAGTATATATGTAATTATATATATGGATGGGTGCAACTGAAAGTCTGGGAAGATGCATTCAGCGGCAAGCAAATGCCAAAGAAATTTGCAGGAAAATTACTGAATCAGTGAGTAAGATAAAAGAAACTGACAATGCATGCAAATTTGCTTATGCAAAGCCCCAAGAAATATGGGAAATAATGAATTGAAGGCTGTAATAAATAATAGATTTACCAAACATTTCTACATATACCTACATATTATCTTTGAATATATAATTAAGAAATACTGATACCAGTTAGGGCATTGCCCTTTTTACTTGTGGAAAGTTTAGTTAGTTTAAATTAACAACATTTATTTTCGGCTCACAAAGTCCATTGTAAAAACGCTGAAGGTATATGACTTTGGTCTGTATTTTTTGTTTGGTTTAGGGTTCAGCGAAACATTTTTGCCAAGTAGAATCTTGGCCTGGTTCCTACTCCATTTTTGGCCTTTTGGTCTTCGGCATTTTTTTTTCGCTCACCATTCCGCATGCCAAAACCTTTCACTATCTAGGTTCCAAGTGCCGCAGCCTTGGCTGCGATGGACAGGTATACAGATACCAGATCAGATACAGATACATTTTCACTGGGAGAAACATTAGGGAACTTTAAAACAATCATGTCTCAAAAAAATCCTGTTTTGGAATAATTAGCTTAAAATACTAAGTTTCTAAATTCTAAAGAGAATAAATAAAAGGGAATGCATATAATAAAGCAGGGAAGCTGCCAAAGCCCAAAAATTCCAAGGACGAATTACCACATAATGTTACTAATTCTTTTCCTGAGTGTACAAACGTCCACATGGGCACCCAGTGCACCGGCGGCACAGTTTGGAGTTTCGACCAGAAATACTGACCAAAAACCTGGCTGGCTGCCGCCGCGTGTGAACTGAACTGAGCCAGCAGCAGCCTTTGATATTTTCGACTTGGATGGAGGGATGAATCAGGGGAAAAGGGGAAAGAGTGGGTATTTCAAGCGAGCTTGTTAGTTGAAACTTTGGCTGATTGAGGCTCCTGCAACTATTTCGGTTTTTCCTCTACGATTTTCCCAAGAAGCTGCTCTGCCTCTGCGTTCGTTCCATAAATTATGTCAAAATCCAGTTACCAAATTGGGTGCTGGAAAATGGATAATGGATAATGGAAAATGTGTCGCTGGCTGAACAATTGCGATCGCGGGCTGGGAGCTAAATTAACGGCTCGCTCGAATTTGCATAGCAAATTATGCGATATTTGCACAACACTCGCCGCAATTGACGGTGACGTAAGCCAGCCCCTCCGATCTGATATCTCGATCTGGATCTGGATCTGTATATCTCCATATCTCGATCTTATGCCACGCAGCCAGGCGGTGACCTTTGCTATTTTATTGCCCCGCTATGGGGTCTGGCCCACCCGCCCACTCACATACCACTTTCATGTTGGATCGGCTCTATTGGCAGTCGGATATTTCGAGTCGAATCGATTAAGCCAGAAAGGCCTTCGCGGGCAACACCCAGGCGGGCTGGCGGGCAGGCTGGCTGAATGCGAATCCGAACAAAGCACTTTCAATTCCCCTAATGAACTGCGACGGCGACTGGAGCGGGGACTGGTCTATGTCGGTGTCTGCGGTGGTGTCTCTGGGGCAGCTCGGACCGTGTCTCGAAGAGATCGGATCGCGTGGACTATTGACTTGGGGACCGGACGGCAACTGAGCCGCCCAGGTTGTTGTACTTCGCTTTATATACCCCGAGATCGAGCGAGGAAAACCTTTTTCAAACTGCTCCCATAACGGACCCAGAAACACCACAATGGCCAGCCACAAGACTTCACCAACGAAAGGACGGAGAGCGGGCTCTCTGGAGAAACAGAGCGGAGAAACGGGCAGAGAAATATGGGGAGAGAGGCTGCAGCCGAGCTTGGCCCAATGACAATTCTCTCTGTGCTTTTCAGCGAGCTTTTCCTCAGGAAAACCAAGAATGGCCACTAATGTTAATTGGTGTTTTGGGGGTAATAATGAAAAGAAATATGTTTTTAATTATAAATTAAGCAAGCAAGATCCTTTTGTTAGACAAGAATTTATACATATGTACTTATATGTATTTATTTTAAAGGAATTCAAAAGTTTTCTTCTACTTTAATATGTACTTAACATTTTTTCCTTGCATTTTCAAGTCTACCTTCGACCTCTCCACAGAACAACAGAAATGGGGTCCCCTGCCCCTCTTGTTTATCTTGAAGAACCAGGCAAACAATTTAATAAATTTAACAAATTTAACAAATTACGTTTTCGAAATCAGGGCGGTAAAAGACTCTCACAAGAGCCATGGCAACTTGGATGGACAATTGAACCATTAATCAAAACTGTGAGGCCCATAAAATGTTGAAAAATGAAGCGTAGTCGACAGGCCGAATGGCTAATGAATGAAAGCCGGACAAAGTGAAATGAAGTGTTGCGAGTGCCAGTACTCCAGTTGGATGGGAGGTCCCTTTGGACCCTGACCTTCAAGACCAATTTTGAGTGATTTTTTTCGTTTTGTGGTCTGTGTTTTTACCATTTGATTTCACAGAAGTTGGCCAATTTAAAGATGAAAATATGCATAAATATTTTAAATATTTCTCCCTCATTTTATAAGACAATTTTTGGGAAAGTTAATGTATAAAATTATAATAACTAGGCTAAGAATACATTAATTTGAATTCGGAAAACTGTCCTAAGTTAGTTTTTATAAGGTTAATAAAACTGCACACTGAATTTAATTTTATTTTAAATTTAATTTTTTTTTCAATTTTTTTTTACAATTTTACAAATGTAACCACATAAAAATTTTAAAAAATTAAAAAAAATTGATTCCTGTCGGACATAGCTAGATCGACTCGGCTTTTGATGCTGATCAAGAATATATATGATTTATAGGGTCGGAAATGATTCCTTCACTGAGTTCTGTGCTATTGTCTGATAATAAAATACCCCGAAAGGAGTATTAACATACTAAATATTTATCCATCATTTTATAAGAAACTTTTTGGGAAAGTTATTGTATTAAATTATAATAACTAGGCTAAAAATACATTAATTTGAATTCGGAAAACTGTCCTGAGTTAGTTTTTATAAGGCGAACAAAACTACATACTGAATTTTATATTATTTTAAAATTAATTTTTTTTCAGTTTTTTTTGTACAGTTTTAAAAATTTAACAACTTAAAAATCTTGAAAAATTAAAAAAAATGGATTCCTGCCGGACATAGCTAGATCGACGCGGCTTTTGATGCTGATCAATAATATATATGATTTATAGGATCGGAAATGACTTCTTCACTGAGTTCTCTGCTTCTGACTGATATTAAAATACCCCGAAATGAGTATTAAAATTTTAAATATTTCTCCCTCATTTTATAAGACAATTTTTGGGAAAGTTTATGTATAAAATTATAATAACTAGGCTAAGAATACATTAATTTGAATTCGGAAAACTGTCCTAAGTTAGTTTTTATAAGGTTAATAAAACTGCATACTGCATTTCATTTTATTTTAAATTTAATTTTTTTTCAATTTTTTTTTACAATTTTACAAATGTAACCACATAAAAATCTTAAAAAATTAAAAAAATTTGATTCCTGCCAGACATAGCTAGATGGACTCGGCTTTTGATGCTGATCAAGAATATATATGATTTATAGGGTCGGAAATGACTCCTTCACTGCTTTGTAAGCTTCTAACTAAAGTTAAAATACGCTGCAAGGACAGAAATATTAAACCCTAATTCTATTTTTATTTTTCGCAGAATGCTCACCTCTTTGAGAACTTTAACCTGAGTTTTTCTTTGAACTGTTTGGCTTTGTTGGCGCCGCGGTGCAACAGTGCGTATGAGTGATGTCAAAGAATGTAAGTTCTGGACAGTGCTAGAGTCCCAGTAAGAATCAGCCAAGACAAGACTCGACCGCCGAGTGTGTGTGCTGCACTCCACACCTTCTGAAGTGGCCTTGTCGCCAGTCACTCCATTGGAATTAATGACACACCACAAAGTCCCTCACCGTTATTGCTGCAAAACACACACACAAAGCACAACACACAACGGGGCAGAGCAATGCAGTCCACAGCTTCGGGTGTCGGTGATAGTTCAGCTCGGAAACTGGTTACCTGGTTACCCGGTTACCTGGCCACATACCACACCAGGAAACCGAGTCAGTCGCTATTTCAGTCCCCTCTATATTTGCCTCCTCCAAGTGCCACCCCGCCGCAGGGCAGCTGTCGGTCATCAAGTGCGTAAGATTGTTATTTCCCTCACTTCTCTGAATCTCGTTTGGCCACGTTAAGTACTAGTTTCTGGCTGGGCTCGGTGCCTGTACAGAATGGGCGTGCACCTGAACTTGTACGCACTTGGACGCACATGATCAAGGCCGTTGGAGCTAGCGGAATAATCTCTGTAAGCCTACCACGAAATTTAAATACTCTAAGGGGAAAATTAGAAATTTATAAAACTCACAAAGACTTATTTGGTTTTCTTCTTTTGGAATTTGGAAATAGTCCAAGAAAATTGCAAATGTTTCCTTACCACCCTTAACTACATTCCTTTTACACAAAACAAACCCTTGGTACTCCACCATTCCCCAACACGAATGGAAGCATTATGATGCAGGATCTGCCGCCATAACAATAGCCTTCGCTCTGGTATCTCTTCAGCTGCTGCAGAAACTCTGTGGAATTGCTGCAGCTGTTATCGAGTCTCAAGGCACCAAGTCACCAGCCTCCAGCCACCAGTCAGAGGCCACAACAAAGCAGACAAATTTACAGGAAATTCTCGAGTCATGCCAACGCCCCAGCGGAGGCAGACCAGTTTCGCTCCGCAAAAATTATATAAACGCTGAAAAATACACAAATAATGCCCAGCTTCATTGTATGAGTGTTTGCATTGGTCTACCATAATGGGTGCAGTCTGGACTTGATTCTTCGTCGCTAACGTTTGCAGTTTCGACTTGGCCGAAAGCCAGACAGTGGTGGAGGAATTTAACAAATTGTAAATAAAATTTAAAATATTAAAGAGTTCAAACTCTTGCCAACTTTTAATTTTGTATAATAGAAGCGTACGAAAATTTTAGTAAAGACCAAATCAGTATTTTAGAAAACACCCTAAGATAAAGGCCTAAATAATTACCTATAGTATCAATAAGTGTTTTTAAAAAGTATCAAGAGTTTCCTACATAATAAAAAATTTCATAACCAGTTTAAAAATGTCATTATAGTTCCAAAACTCATTGCACTTTGATATCGATTATGCCCAGTTTAAAAATGTCATTATAGTTCCAAAACTCATTGCACTTTGATATCGATTATGCTAACAAAAGAATTAAATCAATTTCATGGGTTCCACCATTAATCAATTGAATAAGTTAATTAAAAGCCAATTATACTAACGATTGGATAAGTATCTGGCTTATGTGGCCCTACCTGTCGAGGGCTATTTCGAATTAACCCCAGACCACTGCCCAACACAGCACTTGGCTCACAGCACACGGCGCGCCGTTTGGGCCAACTAGTCTGACCATTGGGAGCAGTGCATTTTGAAAGTGGTTTGGGGCCAGAGCACAGCACATTGCATAAGTGCACCAAATTCCACTCAACGGCTAAAACCACTTGGATTTTCTATCTGAATCGGCCGGAGTTTTGTGCTTCGATTTTGATTTTTTTCTGGCCCAAGTCCGATCATTCTGTGTTGACGTAATGGCCTAACGATTATTGGCCACTTGCTGGGCTCTGCTGGCCAGGTTTGGCCTGGGTTCGGTATCGGCTGGCGGGGCGGCTTAATTGAAGCGGAACCTGGTAGTTGGCAAAATTGAATGCCAAAAGCAGATACTTGAAATACTTCTAGGCATTAAAAACAATTGAGTTATGATCGCTATATATGACTATATGAAACCACTGGGTTCTTTATTCCATGTTTGTATTATACAAAATATTTCTTACAGTATTTTTAATTTGATTTGGGAACAAACTTTGACTTGTTTGCTTTTCAGGTGTTACGATGAACATATTCAAATAATTCAACTTAGTTTATTTTCAAACACAAAAAGAAGCGCTTTTGAAGACTCTTTAGATGTTTTTCGAGCAATTAATCCTCTTCATACCTTAAACCTCCCTTTTCTATTTTACTCTGTAAACTTTTCAGGTCTCGAAACTCGATTTATTCCACACAGACAAGAACATATATGTATATGGTACATAATCAGTTTATATTTATTGTATAGATTACGTGTGTGGGGTGTGCGGAGTTGACTGATTTATTTGGCAGTAACAAAGGTGACATTGTCCCTCCTCGCGGACACTTCAGTCGCTGTCTCTCCTCCCGTTCCCTGTACCAGCAGATCCTCCCCGGAGACCTACTTCCTGCCCGTGTAGTCGATGCTGTAGGAGCCCGTGTACAGGTTGAGGTTTTTCAGCGAGGGATGGTGCTGCTGCGGCAGTCCTGCGTAGGGTTGCTGGTGGGGCTGGGGGTTGTAGTAGTTGTTCTGCGGCTGATAGTAGCGGGGCTGCGGGGCCGGGGGATTGTAGTACTGGGACTGAGGAGGCGTGGGGCTGTAGTAGGGCTGCTGGGGCTGCTGAGGAGCATAAGCCTGAGGCTGCTGGTGCCCGCGCCCGAAATCACTGAGGCTGAATTTACTGGCCGGCGCCAGGGGTCTGTTGAACTTCTGATCCTTGTAGTAGACGGCCGGATCCTCGCGGTACTGGCCGTCGTCCAGCTCGTTGGGGCCCAGGGGATACGGGTTGCTGTTGGTCAAGGTCGGGGGCGGGACATTGATGTGGCTGCCGGCGGGCTCAAAGCCCCGCTTGCTTGCCCCGTACTCGATCTCCCGCACCTTGCCCTGGTCGTCCACGTAGCCGTACTTGCCGTAGACCTCTCCGTTGGCGTACTTGGTCTCGATCTTGAAGCTCTTGTCCGCAGCCTCGTAGCCGTAGGTGTAGGATCCGTCGTCGTTGTGCTTGTCGATCTGCTTGAGTATGGGCACGGGCGTGGTGTAGTCCTGGTGTTGCGCATACGCACTGTGGGCCGCCACCAGGAGGAGGAGGAGGGTCGAGCTCAAGGGCTGAAAGGACACGCAGAGAGGCACAGCGCAGTTTAGCTAACTAGCAGACAAAGAGATGTAAATACAAGATATACATTTGCATATCTTAGTCACTTTCCAGGTCACACCCAGCCGTAAATGCGGCAATTACCTGCGGACTCGGGTCTGGCTTTAATGAGTCCGCTTTTGAGCAAGTGTTTCGGAATATATTCCAATTACGGGCTCCAATTATCACTCGCCTGGCATTCACTCAAGGACAGATGGCCCAAACCGGTTAAATAGACGGCATTTTTAGAATATCACTGCGCAAATCCGCACTTTCCCTCGCGACCTTACCAATTTCATCGTTCTGCCGAAATTCGCTTGGAATCCAATCAATGTCGAGTCGAGTGTTCACCAATCTCCCAAATATATATTCAATGCACTGCACTCTGGACGCTCTGCACTTGCACTCGAGACTCTGCGAATCTAAACGACAAACTCGAAAGAAAATCAGGGCGTGCAACGCTTTTTATACCGCCACCAACATTTCGCAAAAGCGCGCCAACGCCAAGGGGAAAAACTATACAAAATGTGCAAAGCTTCGAGCTACAGCCGAGCCGAAGTCTCTGGATCGCCGCGGCGATCAGCTGCGATCGAGAAAACGAAACCGAAAACGAACTCCCGATACGAGAACCGAGCCGAACCGATCCGACCTGGCTTGGAATGCAGCATAGAAATCGAAAGCAGCTGGGCGTGAGTCCGTACACCAACTCGCAGCTCACCTGGACAGGTACACACACAGCCCGGGCTGCCGAGGAGTCATTTCCAATCAGGTTATTAACGTCGTCGCGGCGAATTCTTGGCCAGCAATTTATGCTTCCAGATCGCACCGCTCACGCATACGCAATGAGACCGCAGAGATCAGCAGTGATGACCAGAAACTGGCTATAAAGTACCTAGAACGTAGGTCGAATCTCGTGAGTACCTAATTAAAATACATTTTGCGACGCTGGTATCTTCTCAGGAGTTTGCTTGTTTCAATGCTACTCACACCAAATTATTCTGAATAGATTTATAAGGAAAGTTGAAACTACAGACGAACAAATCCTTATCTTTCCTAGTACCCATGGTACACAGTACAAACTGCAGCATCTTTCCCATCACTGACAGCCACAGAACCAGAACATATCGAAATGGCTTTTGAAAACTGAAAGGTGCGGAAGTCTGTCCACTTGTTAGGCATTCCAATTATGCAAAACAAGCCCCCATCTCCCCCTTGCACTGTTAATCGATTGCACTCACCTGCAGGCAAACAGCTTACCTGGCTAAGTACTCGCTCACTACCAATTACGATCTGCAACCGCAACAAGCAATTTGACTTCAATTTGCGGCCATTTCTCTGGGCTGTCAAAATTCACACTTGAGGGGAAGAAACACTAAGACTTGGCCTGGCTGGTCTACTGACCTAGTCAATATGCTTTGCTACGAAAACAGGTTGCAGGCATTACGTCAAAGAAACGCAACAAAAAAAAAGAAGACTCTTTACTAGTTTTATAAGCGATTTATGACTTAATTTAGTGCAAATTAAAAAAAATTATATTTAAAAAAAACATGCTTTGTGATGGGAAAACATATTTTATGATTATCTTGCTTAATAGTTTTAAAATAAAGTTAATAGGTATCTTTCAGTGACGTAAAAAATATTCAATTAAGCTGTTTTTATATTTTTCTTCTAAAGCTAACCTGAAAAGTAAGTTTATAATTAAAGCGTATATACCTCTGCCCAGAGAATAAGAGACATTTGTGAGCAGCTCCCCAAACCACAATTAAAAACGCTTCCATTAACCAAATAGTCTAATTTAAAGCCATTTCAATCCAAAAAGGGGAATTTTCGGTTTGTGACGTTTTAGCTAATTTAAGCGGGAGCACTGGAAAAATAATTATTAACTTAAAGGTTTCAAATATTGTTCATAAATGTGATATTTGAGCCCGTAAGTAATTTTGTTTAATAGTGTATGGTAAATATTACCCGGGAGTCCGTTAACCCCAAGAACCGCAGACCTTGGTCATGGCTGGCTGCAGCAAAATCCAAAAAGTTACCCTCCTGACTTCACCTCAATGTGCAACTAATTTGCAGAAGCGGCTGCCAAGACTTGGCTATATTTCACTTATGCCTGAAACGGCGATCTATAAAGCCACATAAATCCGTCAGCAGATCGGTTTGCAGTCGTCACAATGAGCTGACATTTTTAAGTGGTCTTGCGAAACCAGTTCGGGCTCAGCGAAAGTGAGATAATCTCTGGCTAGAACAGTAATGTATCTAGACTTTATACATTAAATAAGTAATAAAATATATATAGGCAGTCAAATAAATAAATCAGGGGAGTTGTTAAAGGTTAATTAATAAACTCAAGCTCAACGCTTTTTTGGGTTCAGAATTTAGACACCCTGTACGAACCACAACAAGTCTAAGGCTGACAAACTTGTTTACTTACTAATTGTATCCAAAACAGAGCAGGAATAAATAAACTTAATAAATATATAAAACGTCGAAACAAAGAAATGATTTAAAAAGTTGCCCAAACTCGAGCGTTTCATTTTTAAATAAAATTCCTTCGGTCTGTGCACAATCGTCATTTTGTTCAAAGCGTTCGAAGCAGACAGTTCTCATATTTTGAAGGAAAAATCCTAGAGATGCTTATCAAAGTGGCCAAGTTCCTGAGTTTGTTGGTTGCACTGGCAACGACCAGCGAAGCTGCCAAATATCTGGCCGAGAGACGTGAGGAAAATTAATTAAATATTAAAGATAGACAATATAAATTGAACAAAATCTGTCAAATTTGTATATCCAAGACTCATGTGGTTTTTCGCTCTAATTTCAGCCGACTTTCTTACCCCATGCGTCTTGGAGGACGCCAACTTCAATCCCTGCCTGACTGCCAATTTCCAGGCCTTCTTCCGTCAGTGGAAGGATGGCATTCCCGGCTATAATGCGGTGCCCTCCTTCGATCCCCTGTACATCAAGCGGGTGAAGTTTGCCCAGGATGCCAGCAGGACTATTGCTATAAATGCTGATCTCAAAGAGGTCTATGTCACAGGGGCTGGGCAGGCCGTGGTCAAGGAAGCCAGGTGATAAACAATTCAAAATATATTCAATTAGTTCTTATGAGTCTTAATTATTTTCTATATGTTTATTAATGTTTTTCAATTTATTTATTATTTTTTAACCCTTTAGCTACGACCCCCAGCGCTATGTGGCAAAGGCCTTAATAACGGTTCCCAAGATGCGCTTCAATTTCGAGTACAAGGTCAAGGGTCACGTGGTGGCTCTGACTCTCAATGGCCAAGGCACTGGTTACTTTGAATCTGGTACGTAAACACCCCTTAAGCCTGGGAGAGTAATTTTAACCATGAAAAATCGTCCAGAAAACGCTCTGATTTACCTGGAAATGCATGTCAAGCCGCAAGTCAGGCCGGAGGGCACCTTTGCCGATGTCCAGAGCGTCAAAGTCAACTTCCGTGAGATCAAACAGTTCCACATCGAGCTGAAGAACCTCTTCGGAGGCAACAAGGATCTGGAGGACACCTCCCACCAGCTCTTCAACGAGAACTGGCGCGAATTCTACGAGGTTATGCGACCGGCCGTGGAGCAGACTGTGGGTGGAGTGCTCCTGGATCGATTCAAGAAAACCTTTAGCTATGTGCCAGCCACCTACTTGATCAAAGACTTCCACTAAGGCAAACACGTCCAGAGAAAACCATTAACACGATTTTAAATGTAATTTTTATCGTGAAAGAAGTTAGTTGTAGCTCTTTAATACTATTTGTTTTAAATTATTCGGTGATAACGGTGTTTTATAAAGCAGAGTTATAGGTTTAATTAATGGTTTTATGAAATAATAATGCTTATACAAAAGTATGACACACTTCAAGCTAAAACATGTTTTCTATCGAGTTTTATATCCCATATTTCCTCGCCAAGCTCCAAGATACAAGACTTAAGATATAGTAAGGGGCAGTCGGGAACTAAGTTAAGTTAAAAACTTAATTAATATTATACAAAACCAAATTGCACTTGGCCCCGGCATCGTTAAGTTAGCTGTAAGTCGTTACCATATTGAGAGCTCTCGGATCTCGAATCTCGAATCTCAGAGGCCCAGAGTCTCGCTTCTCGAGAATAAAACGCCGGCGCACAGCCAGCCGCTGGCTAGTCGGCGGCATAGCGTGACACCGTTTAACGCGGCTACTTTTCAGATACTTAGTTACTTACTTGCCTAGTTAGTTACTTACTCAGTGGATTAGAAATCATGAGCAGCACGCGCCATGGTCGTAGGTCGCTCGGCAGCCTCTGCGGTTGGTTAATTGCCACTATCGTGATCCTGAACGCTATCACCTTGGAGGTCGAAGCCGTAGCCTTTTACACGGAGAAGCGTAAGTACAGTAGTACTGATATTTCAGTTATCCTGACTAAACCCCGAGATCCCAGCTGCCTGGCTGCCCTCGTGCCGCATCTACGAGCCGGGCTTCACCAAGTGCTCGACGAACAGCATCCAGAAGCTTCTGGATCAGCTCAATGTGGGCATCCCAGAGGTCGTGGAGCGCTTTGGTCCCTTCGATCCCATGAAGGTGAGGGATATAGTCTTCAAGCAGGACAACAACGAGGTGGCCACCATCCGGGCCAATCTCACCGAGTTGGTGGTCAAGGGATTTGCCAAGACCACGGTCAAGGAGAGTCGGTATGTGTGAGAAGCAAGGATCTCGAAATCAACTATCTACCATTCATATTCATATTTTGTAATCCCTACTTCCTCCAAAGGGTGAGCAAGAAGGACTTTGGCTGGCAAACTAAAATCTATCTGCCCAAGATGAGGCTGGATGGCAAGTACGACATGGCCGGACGCATACTCCTCATACCTCTGAGCGGCTCTGGCAAAATATTCATTGAAATCGGTAAGTTAAAATGAAGTTTCAAACACACGAACATGTATATTTGTGAGCCCAGGCAATTGTGTAATTCTTTATATGTAAATTCAGTGATGCAAGCTCATGTCGATGTTAATTAAGCCGCCAATGCCGAATTATTCTAACGCATACGTAATTCCTCCCACACAGACGATCTTGACATCTTGCTGTTGACCAAAACCCGTCTGTACGAGAAGGGCGGCTTCACCTTCGACAATGTGACGGCGGTGCGTGCCCAGCTGAACATCTCCAAGGTGCGGACCTACCTGGACAACCTGTTCAATGGCCGGAGCAAGGAGGTGGAGCGCAGCACCAATGAGTTCTTCAACGAGAACTGGCGCGACTTCTACGAGGCCCTTAAGCCCCTGATCGTTGAGACCGTGGAGAACATCCTGTACGACGTAATGGGCACGGTGTTTCATCTGATCCCGGCCAACTTCTTTGTGGAGGATATACCGACGCCCCAGCAACATTACGGGGCGAAGCAGTCAGCCTTGGAGGAAGGGAAGAGCAATACCAAATAGGTCTCTAGTTCTAAGTTTAGCGAGTAATCTGATTAAATCGGCAATAAATAAGCTATAAATCAACAGAGGGGCTAGTGTCTTGCAATTGCACAGGAAAATCCAGTTTCAGTTGCCTAGTTTGCATACAATGAACCTATATTGACGGGAATATCAAGTGAAACCTCTTCTGGAAGACGTTTTTGCGCTATAGTTATTTATTAAATATTGAGACTATCGCGGGTTTGTTGCCTATGAGGATCAGCACGAATCACGTCAGCCTTGTTGGCGGAGAAGTAGACACCGAACTGCTTCTCTGAAAGACAATATGAGGTAAGACAACATTAGGTAGTGTTCGAGCATCTTACCTCTGGTATCCACACGATAGGAATGCTTCTTGAAGATGTAGCACATCAGCACGGCTATGATCATGGACAGGGTGGCTGCCACTGCCACAATGGAGATAAACAGCCACTTGAGGTGGTTTCTCTGCCTGGATGATCCCAAGGGCTGAGACGCGTCCTGGGGGGACTGACACAGATAGCCAGCGGCTGGCAGGCCGCCGTCATAGCAGGCACACGTTTCCGGGGACTCGCAGTATCCGTTTATGCACTCCATCTGGCAAATGGGCAGGCAGAGGAGGAGATCGTCTTGATCCCCGTGCAACTTGTAGCCGTTCCCACATGTGCACTCCCCATCAAGGCAGGTTCCATTCCGGCAGATCTCTGCACAGTCATACTGGGCGGTAATTGTAGTCATGTCAGTGGGAGGAGGATCCGAGGTTGCCACCGCCACAGGCTGACAACTGCCCGTGAGTACGTCGTAATAGAAACCCAGTGCACAAACTGGAACGCAAGTCCGGTCCGACTCCCTCGAAAATCCTTCCTCGCATGAACATACTCCTGGAGAAGAGCAAAAACCATTCACACACTCCTCCTTACAGGTGGGAGAGCATGTACTAGGAGTTTCCAAATGGTAACCTTCAGGGCACGAGCATACTCCCGGAGAGGCACAGAAGCCGTTCTGGCAGCCCTGGTCACAGACAGGAATACACTTGCTCTCAGCACTCATCTCATACCCTTCATTGCAGGAACACTCTCCCGGTGAGGAGCACACTCCGTTCTCACATCCATCGAGGCATGTGGGAACACACCTCTTCTCGCTGCCCAATTCATATCCCTCGTGGCAGGAACACTTTCCCGGTGAGGAGCACAATCCGTTCTCACAGCCACCTTCGCAGATTGGCACGCAGCTCTTTTCAGATTCCTTGCTGTATCCTTTGAGGCAGGAACAGACTCCGGGAGATGTGCAGTTTCCGTTCCTACAGCCATTCTCGCAGATGGGATCGCACTTGTTCTCAGCATTGATCCGGTATCCCTGATGGCAGGAACAGATTCCAGGCAAAGCACAGTATCCGTTCTCGCATCCCCCGTCACAAATGGGAGCACACTTGCTTCCACTTTCCTTACCAAAACCTTCCTGACAAGTACATTGTCCTGGAGCAGAGCAGTGGCCATTCCGACATCCGTCTTGACAAACTGGAGCACAACGGGTTTCGCTCTCCACTTCGTATCCTTTGTGGCATTCGCACTTTCCAGGTGATGAGCAGAGTCCGTTCTCACATCCTTTCTCGCAGATCGGTTCGCAACTGTTTGCGGTGGCCTTGCTGTATCCTGCATTGCAGGAACAGTTTGCAGGAGAGACACAGACGCCATTGTCGCATCCTCCCTCGCAGATAGGAGCACACCAATTCTCACTGTCCTTGCTGTATCCTTTATTGCAGCTACACTTACCTGGCGAGGAGCAGTACCCATTCTCACATCCCTCATTACAAATTGGAGAACAACTGCTCTTGGTTTCGGGGCCAAAGCCTTCGTTACAGGAGCACTTGCCAGGGGAAGCACAGTAGCCATTTACGCATCCTTCTTGGCAAATGGGAACACACTTCTCCTCAGTGTCCTCGCTGTATCCCTCATAACAGGCACACCTTTCGGGTGCTGCGCAGAAACCATTTTCGCAAGCTTTCTTGCAAACCGGAACACATCTGCTCTCGCCATTCATTTCGTATCCTTCATTGCAGGAGCACTTTCCAGGAGAAGAACAGAATCCATTCTCACATTTCTCCTCACAGACCGGCTCGCATTTATCCTCGGTATTCATCTTGAATCCTTCGTTGCAGGAGCATTTTCCAGGAGAAGCACAGTATCCGTTCTCACATCCACCTTTGCAAATTGGCATACAGCTGGTCTCAGTATCTCTGCTGTATCCTTCGAGACAGGTACATTTTCCTGGAGAGATGCAGAGACCATTTTTACAACCGTCCTTACAAACGGGAGTACAGCGGTTCTCGACATTCATTTCAAATCCTTCGTTGCATGAGCACTTTCCTGGTGAGGAGCAGACCCCATTCTCGCAGCCGCCGGCGCAGAGCGGAGAGCAGACGCCATCCTGCATGGCGTATCCCTCGTTGCATGCGCACTCGTTTGGCGCCGAGCAGAATCCGTTGGAGCAGCCCGTGCAATTGGGCAGACATATGGACTCGCTGATGGCCGTGTATCCCGGCAGACACTCGCAGATGCCCGGTGCCGTGCAGTTGCCGTTCATGCAGCCCTCGTCGCAGGTGGGCACACACCGTCTCTCGGCATCCCGGTGGTAGAACTTGTCGCACTCACACACGTCCGGCGCCCGACACACCCCGTTTCCGCATCCGTTCTTGCACACCGGCTGGCACTCAAAGGACCTGGAGTGGGGCTTCGGCATGAAACCCCTCTGGCACTCACAGCGATTGGGCGCCGCACAGAATCCATTGTTCTGGGCGCAGTTGTCCTGGCAGCTGGGCAGGCACACCTGCGTGGTGGCATTGAGCGCGTAGCCCGCATTGCACTTGCACCGATTGGGATCCTCGCAAACTCCATTGGGGCAGCCGCTGGGACAGATGGGCAGGCAGTTGCCCGTCTTCGGGTCCAGGCGATGGTTCTTGTGGCAGACGCAGCGGTTGGGCGACTGGCAGATGCCACGATCACAGCCTTTGCAGAAAGGCACACAGCTGAGGGAAAAAGGATATATTAAGGACACATTCGACAGGAAATACAATGACAGGAAATGCAATAAAAGTCATTCCTTTTACCGATGGAGTTCCGCAAAAATCGTTTATTCGATTCTTTAAAATGTTGTTTTTAGGATATATTTTTCTTAATCAAATGCACAGTTTATGTCACAATATTTCTGAAAATGTTTATAAAAAGCACTCCCATATCAGTGTTAAATATGTAAAATGTTTCTCTTCAATGCTTGATAAACAAAAGGCATTTGAAATGAAGGCGACAAAAAATTTATAATCTGCTTATTTTAGCAAAATAAAAATGAACTTTGTTCGTCTAACGGTCTTGAAGAGTTATTCACTCTCTATTAATTATGTAGGTACTCATATTCTTACAGAATAAGAGGGCTCAGACTTATAATTTCGCTTGTCAATGTCAGGAATATGAAGATATGGTGTTTTATAAGGAACTGATAGGCTGAGCATTTTTGGAAGTATGTTGTGCAATGTGTTTCCGTTGCCACTCACCGGTTAGACGGCAGTTTGTTCAAGTTAGTGTAACCCCTGTTACAGGAGCACACGTTCGGTTTGCTGCACTTGCCACTGCCACAGCCCACAATGCAGTTGGCAATGCATTTCAGCCCCTTGGCACTCGTGTCTTTCCTGTAACCCTGACAGCAGGTTTGTACTTTTCTTACCTTAATCACAATGAATAGGAAATTAATTATTGGGAAAAATAAGCCAACTTTTCACACTTACTGTGGGCTTTAACGCAATTGTCTTCGTACAGATCTGGGCTGCGGCTAGGCCACAGAGAAGGGCAAATATTAAGAGTTTGCCAGTCCACATGGTAGCCTTTTAAGTCCAACTTGCTGGGTTCCGTTTACAACTGAAACTAAAGAGACCTCGCCAAATACAAAATCGCAAGAGCCTCTTTTTTGCGATCCCACATACATATGTATGCTTGATACATGGCCTCCGATTGAAGAGGGCTTATCGGTCTAAGTCGAGCGAGTATAGTGTCGCAGCTGGGAAGCAAATGTACCGAGCTCCAGAGTCGGGAGACAAAAGAGGAGGTCCGGACTCCGGAGGTTTCTGTTTCTTATCACCCCCTCCACGGGAAGCATTCTCTATATGTACTTTCTAAGAATACACATATTTAATAGATTTAATAATATTATATGTGTATAGCGCTTAAAGAATATAGATTCCTGTATTATAAATATTTTTAGAACTTCAAAAGAGACTTATGTTTCTCCCACGAATATTTCCAGATAAACTTAGGATTTCTTTATCACCTATTATTCTTTATAACGCCATGTTCAGTTAAAGGTTTACGATACCGAGTAGGATCCGTATATGTAAAAAAGATATAACGGTAAAGAAAATATTAAATAACTGCTTAGGCGATAGGCAGTTCTCTTAGAGCTTTGAATAATTTAATAAAATATAAGATATTTGCCATTTCGATCCCACAAGTAAAAGGAAGCTCTCTAAAAATTATTAGAAAAATGCGAAACAAGAACCAAGGCAATTCCTGACATATCAACAAGGCCGCGACATAGTTACGGAGTCAGAGAGCCAGCGCTATATAGTTCAGCATATAGTAACCATATTCACTGCACTATAGCCGTACAAAGTTCTCGGTCTTCTATTTGTCGTTTTGACGAACGAGAAACATTGAGATCGCTTACAAAGATGCTGCCGCCTCTCCATTTAATGATTTTATTATGGCAGTTAAAGTTTTTTATTTCACCTGACTTGAAGCAATTAAGTTTGTGAGGTCCGAGTACGAGTGCGAGTGTGAGTAAGAGTACGAGTACGAGTTCGAGTATTTGTGCAAACATTTTTTGCTCTGCCATATACATACTTACATACATACACATGTGGTTGATGGCGTTTTTCAAGTCAGATATTAAATTAGCTTACCGGTTCGGTGGCAAGGTGAAGTCGCTACAGTTTCAGAATCGCATGTAACAACAGCAATAATAGCTAATACACTTGGAGAACGTGTTAGGTGTTTTATTACGAATAAGCTAGACAAATTATTAAAAACTAAAAAATGTAATATGACTTACATAACTTGTATTTTGAGTGTAAAGATACCGTGTTTATGAGCTACAGTTAAGAACGATTTTTTAGCTTATTTCGTCCTCAGTCGTCCTCAGTATGCAGTCCTTTCCGAAACAGTGATTGTACTTTTATAAAATTCAATTTTATAAGATTACTCTCTCCCTCTCTCCCTCTCTCTCTTCTACCTTGCCTGCAATGTACAATCAATTGCGAACGAGAGAGTGGCCTTTAAGTTGCACTGTGGGGACCACTGCAAAATTTTCTCTCTGAGCCGAATATTAAATTTAGATTTTTGTATGTCTTTATACAATCATAGATATTTTAAATATGGTTCATATATATATCAAAATCTTTTAAGAACAATATTTTAGAGTGTACAAAACTCGTACTTTATATGCAATAATGAATATGGAATAAATTGCATTTCGTAGCGCTTTCTGGTATTACCCAAAGGCCTCATGCTCAATTCATCAAATTCTCCCAAGTCTAGGCTATACGTATATATAGTTCAGATAAAAGCAAACACCTCTCCCAGTTGAAACTCATTCGTTTCTGGCGCGCGCCAAACTCGATTAGGCAGCCGCCTCTAAAGATTTCCATTGTGACACAGTGAGAGTGATACCGAGAGTGAAGTGACTGTGACGACAACTTTCCACGATGCACATAATTGGCTTACTGATACTGCTCCAGGCCGGCCTCCGGGGAATCGAGTGCGTTGAGTTCTACACGGAAAAGCGTAAGTGAGTTACGCATAAAATCCAAGTTCAAATAAGAAACCAAATAATTTCATTAATGAAATAGACAGTGTTTAGATGAATTTATAATTGCATATCATATGCCTTTTTAGCCTCCTACATAGAGTCCTGCCGGATTTACGAACCGGAGTTCACAAAATGCTCAACTCGCTCCATCCAGGGCTTTATGAACCAGCTCATCAAGGGTATGTCTAATCTGAAATGGTAAATAAATAAATTCAAATATATTTGGTGTGATTTACAGGCATTCCCGAGATTGAGGAATCCTTTGGCCCTATCGATCCCATGCGGCAAGATCAGCTGGTGTTCCAGCAGGACAACAGCGATGTGGCCACCTTGGCGGCCAATCTCACCGAGATGAAGATCCGCGGCTTTGGCCAGATGGTGATCAAGGAGAGCAAGTGAGTTTAGCATCGATTAAAAGCTGATTGAGGTCGCTGGCTGGGGAATTCCCAACCGGCTGATCGCTTCCCTGGAATGATATTTTGCCATAAAGAGTCTAGTAGAAATTAGAAGCCTATTAAATCGATATAAGGCTGTCAAATTGTTATAGACTACAATAATAATATATAATAAATGAATTATTAAATAAGGAGTGGTTTCACCAGCAACTTAAAAAAAAAAAACAATTATGCCCAGAATAGCACTAATAAAGATTTGCCACTTCAAAACAAATATTTATACTCAATAAACTTTAAATTCCTTTCAGAGTCAGCAAAATAGATTTTAGTTGGATGACAAAGATCTACCTGCCCACGATGAGCATGGATGGCATGTACAAGATGGTCGGTCGCATTCTGCTGGTGCCCCTGCATGGCGCCGGAAAGATCTCCATGAAAATAGGTACAGTAAATGCATTTCGAAGCAGGACCTGTCCCCCATTAACCCCGCTTATATTGTCAGATGATCTGAACATTCTGATGAGCACCAAAACCCGCCTGTACGAGAAGGGCGGCTACACCTTCTACAACATAACGTCCGTGAAGGTGAAGCTGGAGGTGGGCAAGGTCCACACCAACATGGAGAACCTGTTCAATGGCCACAGCAAGGAGGTTGAGAGGAGCACGAATCTGTTCTTTAATGAGAACTGGCAGGATTTGTTTGAGGCCCTGAGGCCCTTGGTGGACGAGACAGTGGAGCGAACCCTGCACGATTTGCTCCACAAGACATTCTCCATATTCCCGGCCAGCTTCTTCGTAGAGGATGTACCCAACTCCCTGACCCTGTACGGCCGCAAGTCGCAAATGATCAATTAGGCAGGGTAGCAGCCCCTGTACTTCGAATTATAAGTCTCTCTTCACATCTTGAAATGTATTTTGTATTCTTGGTTAGACTAGTCGTGGCTGTTAGTGTTACTTAATAAATGCTTAGTTTACAGGTATCCTAATATGGGATGGCACACTGCTTCTCCGCCTGCTCGAGTGTTCAGTAGAACCAGTCGTACTTGAGATAGTCGCCCTCGTGCTTCAGCGCCGCGATCGAGGTGTGCCGGACGTGGCCGGTGCGAGCGAAGATCCGGCGGTTGCCCACCGGCTGCAGCGTCCGGAAGTTGTCCACAAGTGCCCCGTCCTGCGTGTCCGACAGCTGGCGGAAGCGGGAGATCTGCTTGGGCGAGATGGGTATGGGGTCGGGGAACAGGATCCAGGTGACGGCCTCCGAGCAGGGCGGCGTGGTCAGGGAACCTGCAAATGGTGGGAAGGTGGCGTTAGGAATGTGTACTTTATGGTTGATAAATTTATTTATTATAAGGTTACAGTACTGTCATCCCCAGTTGGATTGACATCACATAGATTAGGATCGCTTGTAGACACCGATTCGCTGTCAGCTAATAATCACCAACGGCTGAGAAACTCTGAAAGCCTGCCCTGAATGCTAACTGCCACTGAGGCGCTTCCTCTATAAATTACAATTTTCTTCCCTGTACCTACCCTTGTAGGTGTAGAACTTGTCCACATCCACGCCGGCTATCAGTGATGAAAGCGAGAAGGTGACGTTGAGGGTGGCTTCCTGATTGGCATCGGCAATCAGGTGCAAGTGCCGGTTAATGGTCACCAGGCCCTGGCCCTCGTCCTCATCCAGCTGTGCGGGATAATGGGTTTACAAATCATTCGAAAGGAGTCTACCACGCCCCTACTCACATTGAAAAAGAAACCCAGAACGGCGGCTCCGTCGGGATGATTGAGGGCCTCGCCAATGGTGGCATACTTCTTGTTGCGATGCACAATGTGCATCTCCATGGTGTAGCGGATGTCGTTGATGACGTGCTCGGAGCCCCGGTTGTTCTTGTCGCCCCAGTGGAAGTGCAGGCCCTCTATCTCGAACTCCCCGGGCAGCTTGGCACCCCGGATGTAGGGCAGAAAGTCCTCGCCCACCTCGCTCACATTGACCTTGGGTATACCAATGGAAACTGTTGGGAGGACCCCGAGTTTTACTTAGTATTGAAGGTAATTAAAACTCATGATATATTGCTCACCCGTGTGTCCGTTGTTGACCATTTTCAGAGGATACGGCAGCAGGTTGTGGTAGCCAATCATGTCCACCGCCGGCATGTGGACGGATATCGTCTGTATAGGTCAACAAAACCAAATTGTATGTGTCTGATTGGGATATGGATTTAGAAGGGATCTTACCCGGCTGGTGGTGATAGCAATGGGAGATTGGGTCTTCCCGGCACAGTGGCCATGATGACGAGCCCAGCGACGCTGGTTGGGCTCGGAGTAGCCGAAGACATGGCTGTTAACGGCTGGAAGGATGTTTGGAAGTTGGGGTTAATTGTCTGCTTTACAAAGTTGAGGCATTCAAGTTCAGTTTTCATAATATAAATAACATTTCAACGGTTCTTCGCTTTAATTTAAATTGGTTTTATACGCCCAATACAAATATATTATAATGTATTCAATACCTAAATAAATCAAACCCAAATTAAACAATTTATTTCCGCTGGCCTGGGCTGCTATTTAGGTAAGCATTAGGTGGGGGCTTACTTGTTTCTCAGAAAATAAAGCCTCCATCAATTTTCCGTAGGAATGCGCCCCTTAGTCCTTAATCGGACAAATTATAGTGCTTTCCCCCGGCGTGCAGACAGCCGCCGTCAGGCGCAATCTGGAATCTTGGAGCCCGAACGATGGATGAGTGATCACGTGCCCCGTACGGTCTTTCAACCCCACCGCACTTGACCTTCTCCCGTGCGTTTTCCGGGGCTATCTCTGACATATACGAGCACTTGTGAATTACGGCATAACAAATGGGGGAGGCTAGCAAATATTTAACGACTCCTTCTTTTTTTAGTCAATGGCTGAGCAAATAAATAGAGTAAGTAAGTACTAAGGAAAGCCCGACGGAGAGTGCCAGCGTCAAGGGCACGGCGAGCCAATAATAATTAGATATCGTCGCGATTGATATTGATATATAGTAAGTAGAGCCAGATAATGGCGAGCGCAAATAATTTTCATTATTTTCCATGGAATCTTTTGCAAGGCGAAAGGAAAGCGCTTATTTAAAGGCTAATTTGCATGTGATTGGTGATAATTTCTGTTTGCAGAGCTCTCTACTCCGAATTAACGTATCATATGACAGCGACCACACACACCTTTGATGAATTGCTCTAATTAGGTGTTTATTTGTAATAATATAATATATTATAATATTTGTTTCAGGCCTTAGATAGTAAGTATATTGGTTAGTATATGCCATAAAATTAGTTTATTGTCAAAAATGTCTTAAATAATGTATAGATATTAATGTGTCCAGCCATTTCGTTGTAATCGAATTTAAATTTAAATGCCACTAAGCCAGTTGCTAGCTAAGGTAATAAACTGTCACAGCGGAAAGGGTAGAATACAGATGTCAATTTGGGTGTGTAGATATTGTATATGGTGCTTCCTTTTGGGGCGGAACCATTTACATATTGCTACGAAGAACAACACAATCTTAGCACCTAAATCAATTCGTCCAGCAATAAAATGTCTTAATTGACAGCTTCAAGTGGAATAAACACCATTAAACTGGTCGAAATTAGTTTCGTGAAGTGTGTACTTATGACTACTAATGCCCAGATCCCCTAATATCAGGTATTGACATTTCGTAACAGATATGGGCCAGAGTCACACGCGCGCGAGAAGAGCTCAGTACACAGAGAGAAACCGGCCATAAGGAGTGTCACATTATGATATGTTTCCCATACTTATTAAATTTAGTCAGGAAGTTTGAAAATAAGGTTAACTTGATTTTGCTTTATATTTATAGAACCTATAAGAACTAATAATTCATTTTCTTTCAAACCGCCAAATACTCCGTTTTAAATTTAATTAAAGATCTTCTATTCAAAACCATATTTAAATTTTGAAGAATATTAATAATATTCTATGTATACATGCTTTACAAAACTGTTCTAATTAATCTTCCTTCTGTTTAATATAATATAATATATAATAATGTACACCATATTTTTCACTGTGCACTCTTTGAAAATATACCCTGGTGCTATGACTATACCTATTAATACGTAGTCACAGGAACTTCGAGCGAATAGATATCGATTTATGGTTATTACTGTTTTGCTTCAAAAATAAATATCTGCACACCTTGGACCCCCCACACAGGTGACTCAGGTGTTGGATGACGTTAAAGGAATTCACTGGAATCTGCAAATATAATTACCTTGCGTCCAGCAGAGCACCAACAGCGAAACCTCGCAGATAAGGGCAAACTTCATTGTGACAGATGAAAGACGGATCTCTGAGAAGGACTCCTGGCTAGAGGGAGAGCGGGTATAGCACCTTCCGATCGGGTGACAGATTCTAGACTGCGCGGACGATTCGCTGGCGAAGCACCTTCACAACTTCCTCAGCAGGCAGTCAACGAACTACTTGAAAATTCGAAAGCTGAAATCCCCGCCCGAAGCGCGTGCACCGCACACTCACACACACTCAGTCGCAGGCGCACGAACGGCCGCCGACGACGACGACGACCGATCGAAAAATGGGATCGGATCGGAAATGGAATCGGCATATTAGAGGGCATAGTGCAGGCCAAGCCACTAAGTCACCCACTTAGGCCTACAGTCTGTACCACCCGGCGTATACTTAACGCCGCCACACGGTGTATACTTAACACAGCTAAGAACGTACATTTTTCGGGGCCGCCCTTGTCGATCAAATTCCCTTTTCCGTTTCTGCTGCCAATAAACTTGTCATAATTCGCACCTAATGCCGCCACAGCCAAAGTGGTAACTGCCTTCGATCATTTCTGATAATATTTTGTTTTGCATACACAATTTGCCCGATTTATTATTTATTTGCTTGCCGTTCGCTACTTTTTTGTTCTGCTAAGCGTTACTAAGCCGACGAGTCAACGCGATGACAACGTCATGCCGAAAGTCGCTAATTGGAAGCGGAGTCCTCACAAAAACCAGGCGATCGATTGCCATCCGAGGCAAGGCGGCACATTCATTGAGCTATATTTCGCACGTTTTACAGTTCCGACTCGAGAGCTGGGGGCTTCATTACTTCGATCTCTGTAACATCGTTACACTCGCACAGAACGGCAGTTCGTGATCCACATGGCGAATGTGTGTAACTATATGGAGCAGAGCATTCTGATATCTATTTATATCTTTATGGTGGTCACACGAACTCGAATATATATGTGCCATTGAATCGCCCAGACAGACATTCAAGTGCCAAGGCTCAGACAGGCCATAAAACTAGGAATCCTCGTGATGGATGGCGAGGGAAAGCTACCAAACTTTTCAATGGAAAAACATATCAGTCACAGCTACCATATGTATGTTCACAGGGAGAGTTAATATCGCCTAGGCTGGGCCCAGGTCTTTTTTTCGATTTGTTAATGGTGGGTTATATAGCGATTATTAACTGTAAATAAAGGTTTCCAGGGGCCCCAACTTACGCAATTTTCGGTGGCCCAGCCTAAACAGTAAAGACAAGGGTTTGCCCTTTATCGGAGAGATATATATAAATGAAAATTAAATATGATGAAATAGTAGGTTGTCTTATGCTTCTTTTAATCTTCTATTTACCCTTAAAGTGCCGGAAAACAGGACCGCTTTAAAAAGTTATTTAGAGAAAAATATAAGACTAAACAAATTGTAGACAAGTTTTTATGTAAATTCTTTATATCGGCCTTAGAATTACGATTCGCCATTAATGAGGTCGCAGAAATGGTTTGAGGTTTTTTGGTAAGAAATAGCGTAAAAACATAAAAAAATTCTTAAACAAAAATTGTTTTCTATCTGTACAGATCAAAAAGCTGACAAAAATTATATAAAAGACAAAAAATAACATTTTACCAGCCAATCCAATCCAATTAAAATTAGTTAATCTTATTTTGCAAATAATTGAGTTACCGGTTCTAGTCGGTCCGTTCAGCTTCAACAGCAATCAGTGGGCTTTCCCATTGCTAATTTAATTGTTTGAACACGATATTGTTCGGAGAGTCGCCAATGATTGCCCAAAAAGGTGTCAATATTTGTCAGAAAATAATCGCATGATTATCACATGAGCGCCAGAGCAGGCCGGAGAAGGAGGAACTCCTCCGAGCCGATTGATATGATATGATCTAGAATGCAATTGATTATGCAAACGTCAGACACTTTTCGCAGCGGAATATCTCAAATATTTGCTATCGATCACTAAGTCCACACAACGCCTTCGTTCGATCAATAATACCTGGCGTAGTTCATCAGTATCGAAGTGTGTTTTATCTGAAGATCACGTGCCGTAATTAGCAACATTTAGTCGAAGCTGTTTGTTGTTTATCTTGGGTCCGGGACTTGTGAAACTCGTAGTTCGCAGATGAAGACGCCAAGATCAGCTAATAAAAGGCTGTAACAAAGGCAAATCCCAACACGACGGACTTAAAATGCTCCGTCAGTCGCAATAACTCAATTATTTGGCTATAATAAACCAACATCAAATCGAATCGAGACGATTTTACGAGCGATCTGGTAACTGGACGTGCTCCCTGCATAATAAATACTTAAAAAGACATTAAACGAGGCTCTGGTACACGAATTCTCGAATACCAATCAATCCCGTGCGCACACTCTCTCGCCCAGTTTTGCATAGAAGGCGCACCTGCGCATCCGTGTCGGGAATGTCAACTGTGCGCTACAGTTTTATCAATTAAAAACACCTAGACTCTGACAAGGGATCCGCGCAGAATACTCTATCAGTGCCTCAGATCGAATATAGCGCTGGCGTCATCCGAAAGTCCGACAAACATATCAATTGCCGAGCCACTTGCGATTTATTTTTGGCCAGAATAGCAACTTCTCCGTCATGAATGGCTTAAAAATAGCACATTACTTATCAGCCCATAATTGATTGCCTGGGAAACGCAATTGGATGCTCAATCAATAATTCTGCCTTATCAATTGTTTTCCCCTAATCTGGCGGCCACATCTCGTTGCATACTTTTCTGATCTTGCCAGCGCCTAAAAGATGAAATAGAGCTTCCGTCGTCGTCGAAACGTACAAAATCTTTATTACAAATATGCAATGCACTTAGGTAGGTTATAAACTATAAAATAATAATAATAAATGATGATAAACTACTTTTCTAAACAATATGCAACAAATTTTGGGGTAAGGAACTGCTTAAAATGGCAAGTGTCGTAGTGATAATTGCAACTTTGGCAACAGTTATGGTTTACTTTGGTCTCGAATTTACAAAATGAATTCAAATTAAATGCTACAAAATGCTAAAGAGGGTTAAGTCAAAACTAACAACTACTATTCGATGAGTTTGCACTTTAGGTCAACGTTTGTTTGTCATGATTTATAAATATATATAGAAATATGAAGTAGAATTGACTTCCAGCTCCAGTCTATTTTCCTTTTCGTTTTTTGCTTTTGTGTTTTTTGGTTTTCAGGTTCAACGAGTCAAACATTTCCTCCAACCATCAATCGAGAGTTAAGTATAGAGAGATATTTGATAGCTGGCAAGTTAGAGTGATGTTTTCTTTTTTGTTTTGTGTTTTAGTTATTTAGGTAGGCAGTTTAGTCCTGCTTTTCCTCTTTGGCGGACATGAAGAGCTTCTGGCAGGTAAAGGTCATTGAGTCTATAAAGGAAAACAAAGAGTTGGAGAATTTGGGGTTGCTTGGTTGGTGTCGGTGCTCACCAATGGCCTGCTGCACCCATTTGGGCTTATTCTTCCACACGACGCCGCCGTAGTAGAACGGTATGCCAATTAGGGTGATTAGTACCCCCATGCCGACCTCGTAGGGCGCCACATAGATGGGCACGATGACCAGGAACCCGCACACGATGACGAATAGGGCGGGTATCCACACGGCGACCTGTCACAAACACAAGTAGCAAAAGAATAAACACGTATACTTTTTGTTATATACATGGCTTACTATGGGTTCATTACATATTTTACCTCAAAACTGTATTTTTTAAACAAATACGAAATAAAAGTGTTCTTACTATAACATGGAAGGTCAAGCGGAAGTAACAGACTTATTCTTATATATATTCAAATATATAACAACTAAGGCTAAACACCAATACATTTTGGTAACTCCGATTGACCGAAACTCACCTTAATGGGCCGATCCATGCTGGGTCGGGTGTAACGGAAATATAGCACCGCCGACACCGACAGCATTATAAAGAACGATTCCACAATGCTGGCGTAGGTGATGAGAACATACACATCGCTCACCACGAGCATCACAATGGAGATAAAGCACTGTGAGTGGGACAAAAACCAAATCAATTAGGGATTAATTACGTAATACATCTTTTGTGCGCTAATTGAGAGGCGCTGCGCTCACCAGAAACACGAGCGATGGAAGCGGGGTGTAGCTCTTCACGCTGATGTGTGACAATATAGCCGGCATATGTCCGTTGCGGGCTCCCACAAAGCAGATTCGAGAGGATGTCATGATGTGGACGGAGAGGCCACCAAAGGCAGATATGGCCACCATAATGGGGATAACCAATGAGAAGGCGCCAAGAATTTTATCCCCAAAGGTCTGTGTAAAAGAAAGAGGGAGAACAATTGAAATCAGTTGACAAAGCTGATCTGGTTTCATTAAGCGACAAAGAAATGTGTTTTCGATCAAATAAATTAACATTTAAAGCTATAAATAGCCTAGAAACTTGATCAATTAAAATTTTACAATCTAGTCTAGTTGGAGTTAAAGCTCAATATGTGTTCCCGTCTTATGTGATCGAAAGGGGGATCAGGGTCACTTGGGTTCTTACCACAGCTATGGCATTGGAGGCTATCATCTCGGTGGGTGATAGCACCGCCAGATAGGCCATGTTTGCCAGCACATAGATCCCGGTGACCAGAGGCAGCGAGATGTAAATGGCGCGCGGCAGATTACGGTACGGATCCCTTAGTTCCTCAGTCATAAAGTTCAGATAATTCCAGCCGGCATACGAAAAGATGCCGGAGTAAAAGGCCACCGACAGCTTTCCGGGATCAGTCTCAGTATTCTCGAACGGCCTCTCAAAGTTCTCTACATTTCCCATGAACATCCAGACCAGGCCCACGATAATGATCATCACCAGAGCGGCGATTTTGGTAAACATGATAATGTTCTGCATCTTGGTCGTCACTTTCATGTAGTAAGAGTTCAGGTAGGTGAGGAAGCAGATCGTTATGGCGGCCAGCAGCTGCAGGGCCGCCTTGGGTATGTGACAAGCGCCGCCGAAGAAGGGTTCCAGCACATACGAGGCAAAGGTCAGGCCCATAATCGCATTGGTTGTGGGTCTGAAAAAGATAAGGATACATAATCAGTGGAAATTTAACGCAGACTGCAGGTTCATTTCGATTATTCGCATGCAACAACTGGAAAAACAAATATTTTAGCTTATCGCGGGACTCAAAATATCAAAAATAGCAGGCAATAAAACGGAACGGAACTGCCCCAATAAATAAGTGTGCAGAACGAAGATTACGGGTGATTAGGGTCTCTGTTTCACTTTCTTCGTTAAACAAACTTTCCAAACCGCCAAAATAGACCGAGTGTTATCAAAAAAAATACCTTAAACTTGACCTTGTCCCTGAAAGAGAGGAACTGGAATACATCAATAACACAAAAACTAAGAAAGACAAAGCCAGCACGAAGGGGTTTCTTCACTTATAGCAATTGGAGGCTCTAAATCTAATAAAAAAAATCAATGTCACGTTGATAAGGAATTATGAACTCGAAATATGAAATTATTATTATCTTTTTTGTTATGAAACCTATGTACATACACATGTCTATTTATAATTAGATTGATAAACAAATCAATCAGCATTTAAGGAATTTTCATAACTTTGTACTCCATTTTTCGAAATTGCCCATCAATTAAAATAATTAAAGAATCACTAAATGTAACATACAGCAATACTCACACAAATATCATCATGGCATCCCAGAGGTATAGGAAAGCCGGCAACGAGCCGTATGCCTCGAATATATAGGCATAATCCCCGCCAGACTTGGGTATAGCAGTTCCCAGTTCCGCGTAGCACAGAGCTCCGATCATGGACAGCAGACCGCAGAGTACCCAGATGACCAGTGATGTCCCCACTGATTCCACCTCCATGATTACACCCTTGGGAGAAACGAAGATCCCGGATCCGAAGATAATGCCCAGAATGATGGCCACGCCTTCCAGCAGACCCAGCTGCTTTTTTATCACCACACGACTGCTGTCCGATTCAGCAGATCCTTCGCGATTTTGGGACGGTTCGGGGGGGTGGTTAGACGGATTAGTGCCGTTGCTGGAGGGCACTATGCTGGATGGTGGGTTTCCGGAACTAGGTGTGAGGAGGACCATTTCGCTCGAGGGAGATTGCAGTTCATCGGATACGGCCATGGTTCGGTATAAGCTAGAACAGAAAAAACGGGCAATTATAAATCGGGAAAAACTATAAAAATCTTGATGTAGAATGGTATTTAAAATAAAGGAATTTTTTGGGTATATAATATAGGATTTTCAGAAAGCTGTGTAATGAGAAAATTAAAAAAAAATAATCAAAAATACGAAATAATGCTTAGTCCTGTGACAAACGTTATCAGTTTCGCTCTTCACTAAATTGCAACCCAAAAGGGAAGTGGGAATGGGAGGTTGTCTATATATTCTTCCTTTTATATTGGACCGATTAAATACTTTGTTATCCTTGTCTTGGAGCGTGCGTCGGTGACACAATCTTCGCACGCGACGCTTGGAAACTAACTGGAAGTGGGAATCTCTCTGGCTGTTGTCCCGTTAATTGATTAAACGAGGAAAGTGTATTTGTGGGTGTGCCTCCGCTCGCTGACTGGTGTGTGGGTGTGCTTTCCGCGAGAGTATGTTTGTTAATGTGTATTTTTCAATTGTTTGCGGCGGCAGGCTTATCTTCTCCTGACTTTTGATTCTTGCTCTTCCTCTTATTTGCCGCCGCCGGTTTGCGCTACTTTGTTTTGCTCCGCTCTTCGTCAGCTGGCTGTCTCGCTCGCACTACCACACTCACTGCAGCGGCTGCAACTGCTTTTTTCGCACATTCACTCACGATTGGAACTAAAATTTGGACTTTGCAACACGAGGAATTCGGTTAATGGGTCTGATAAAAAAGAGCCGACATCGAGGTAACCGCAAAATTTTGCAATATTTGCGGTTTATTTGTAGAATTGGCACAGTTTCACTTAAAGGTTTTTCGACCCCACGTTTTGGTCATATTTCGGGCGGTGTGACCAGGCGTAAGACTATTAAAAAATACTTCACTTCAGAGTAACCGTTATTATGCCCAATAATAAATTTATTGATTAAATTAATTTAAATTAAGAAACCTACTATGGGGACGATTTTTAGGTACGTATATTTATATTTTATCGAGCGAAGTGGTTTACACTGTTGTTTTTCTCCTTTGAAGAAGTTTTTACAAAGTCCTTAATGTAAAATCTTAGCCTTCAACGTGTTTCTATAAAAAAACATTTACAAAGTCTTCAAATTTCTTCTTCGGAACCTTTTAATTCAAAGGTTTTCTGCATCTACTTCTTGTCCTTGGCCTGCAGTTTGTTGTGGATCATGTCCTTGAACTGCGAGAGGATCTTGTTTTCGCGCTTCTGCCGCTCCTCCTTGCTAAACATGGCCAGTGCCCGCTTCTCGTCGGCGGAGTACAGCTGGTTCTCCTTGCGGATACGCACCGCCTCCATGCGCCGATGCCGGCTGCCGCTCATTACGTAGCCCACGGACTCAAAGTTGGCGATTTCGTCGGACGTTAGTCCGATCTCTCCACGCCGGGGAATTCGCTTGCCCTCAGCGATGTAGGCAGCCATGGCAGCGCCTTCGCCGGGCAGCAGGGCCTTGCCAAAGTCCTTTTGATTGAGGCTGCCACCGGTGCGTAGGGAGGGACCGACATCCTCGTCGTTGTTGTTGGAGCTGTCCTTGGTCTTGGATCTGCTGCCACTGGAGGAGCTCTTCTTCTTAGACTTGGCCATCTCCGACTTACTCTTCTTCTTCTTCTTCTTTGATTTCTTATCCTTTTTGTTTGCTGTAGACTTTTTCTTTTTAGGTTTTTTAATGCCTTCGACGGTTTTCTCCAGCCAAACATCTTTCTCAGATTCGTCGTCGCTGTCGGAACTGGAGCTGCTAGTGTCATCACTGGAATCGTCGCTGCTGTCCTCGCTGCTGGATTCACTGGAGGAGGAGTCCTCCGAAGAGCTTGACTTCCTGCTCTTTTTCTTCTTTGTTTTCCTGGATTTCTTCTTTGATTTCTTTTCAGATTTCTTGCTTTTCTTCTTTCCTTTTTTTTTCTTTTTCTTGGGTCCCACGTAGGAGCCCTTGACCAGTTCAACATCGTCGTTTTCCGGTCGCGTTGGACTCTTGCCCCAGACCTCGGGCACACCCTCCTCGCCAATGCGAACACGATGGTTCCTGCGCGCATTGACATTTGCATTCGAGTGATGGCTACCGGCGGCGCCACGGCCTCTTTGATGGCTTCTAGTGGACGGTTCAGCAGGGTCGTTGATGAAACTACGCTCCGGAGCTCGACCGCGGAAGGGGTTCTGCCGCGGGTCGTTGTGGTCCTGAAACCGATCGTTGGGCCAGCGTTCCACGAACTCCTTTTGGGATTTTCGGTGGCCAGAGGAGCCTCTGGAGGAACTGGGGCTGCCACTGCTGTTGCTTGAGCTACTGGAGGACGCAGAACGGGTGCGACGACTACGGGGTTTCTTTTCCCTGGAACGTCGTGAGTTGCGATTTAAAGTCCTTTCCTTATGAAGCTCCCGTTCTCTGTCCTTTTCCCGCTCTATGGAAACTGAATGCCGGGTGTTCTGGGAGCGGTAACGCCCTCTGGAGTCGGATCTGCTGCGTCGCCGGCGGTCCCTCTGCCGGCTGCGGCTCCTGCTACGTGAACGCATGGCGAGAAATCTTAATTTTTAATTTATTTCACCGGAAAATGTAAAACATTGGTTTTGTTCAAGTAATCGATAGCCTGGTAATCGATAAATGCTATCTCTGGGCACCAGCTGTTGGTGTAGGGTCTGGCTGCGGTCACACTAGATCTAAGAAAAAACAATTGAAAATTTTTCTATTGCCAAAATAAACTAAATTTGAAGCCAAAAATGTTGTAAGTTAAAAAATAAGTTAAGGAAACATCGCAAATAGCCATGGCGCGCATCACGTGGAGAGGTCACTCCACCCAGGAGCTCCTGTAAGTCATTTCGTACATCTTTCCGTGGGAAAGGTAAAAACTAACAATGTTTTCCTTCATTAATTTCGTTTTATTTGCCGGCGGCAGCGCGATTTGTCGCCTGCGTTGGTCGTACATGAAGCACTGCTGGCACTCGCTAACCTTTAACGCCCACATGAACTCGTCCTACGCCTCAGATGTCTGCCTGACACCAATTTTCTGGTTCGTTGACAACTACACTCACTGCCTAGGACCGGTAAGAGTTGACTAAATACTTTCAAATTTTTTTATAGCTTTATTCCTTCAGTTCTTTGTGGTCGGGGTGGCTGCCCTGACCACTTCCGTGGTCAGCATTGCCTACTGGATTGGCTTGCCCTTTTGGTGGGCCAAGAGCCAATTAGTCACCTACTTCCTGCTCGTCGTGGGCAATTGGCTGCTTCTGAATGTGATATTCCACTACGTAATGGCTGTGATCACGCCGGCTGGCAATCCGCCGGAGGGGGTGTCCCTCGTGGAGGCCGTCAGCATGTGTGGCAAATGTATAGCACCGAAACCGCCCAGGACGCACCACTGCTCAGTTTGCAATCGCTGCATCCTCAAGATGGATCATCACTGTCGTGGGTATCATTGCCTTTATATTGTTTTCTGGGGTAATATTTTATTTTTTGGTATGCAGCTTGGCTGAACAACTGCGTGGGCTATGCCAACCATCGGTACTTCTTCCTGTACATGATGTACACCACGCTGGGATGCCTTTTCCTTATAGTTGCCGGTCTGGAGATTGGCCACCAATATCTATGGCTGGATCATGGGGAGAGCTGGACCGAAGTAGAGCCTCTGGAGGGGCAGCCAGTGAAATTCAACTTGAGTGGTCATATTATTCCCGTGGTAAGTCATCCTTATACTTTTTCTATCCTCACTTAGAAAGGATATTATTCTTTAGACCCATCCCAATGAGTACGATGAATTCATGCTGCCTCCAGCTGTGCACAACCTACCCACGCCCTTGGTGGACACGGATGCCCCATCGCCTGGTAGACGACGAGCCCTGTGGTTTATGGCCTTCACGCTTGTGTCGGTCGTCTTAGCTCTGGGCACTCTCTCCATCTGGCATGCTAAGCTAATCACACGCGGCGAGACGAGCGTGGAGTCGCACATCAACGAAGCAGAGCGCAAAAGACTTCTTCAACAGCAACGCATTTATATTAATCCGTACAATTTTGGCACTAAAAAAAACTGGAAACTGTTTCTGGGCTTAGTAAGAGGCAGGTGAGTTCTTTTTCTACTAAAAAGTTCCCTGAACTCATAAGCTCCCCTAGCAGATCCTTCTGGCGAACAGTTTTGCTGCCCTCCTGGCACAAGCCGGAGGGAACTGGCCTCAGTTTTCACACGGTACATGATGCCCCCTTCGAGGACGAGTGGCCATAGTTGCAGTTGTGATGACAGTTTAGCGAAATTCCTTAGTTTTAAGCTGAAAGTTACGCTTAAGCTCAACTAGTTTAAGTGTAGGTATTTCTTCGACTCCAAAGTTCACTTAAAATTGTCATAGTTAAAGAGCAAATGCCAGGACTTTTATGTACTTTGTTTCCATAGCGACTAGAGCACAACGACGCTTTTTATACATACCTCAGTTTAATAATAAAAGACATGCATACATGCACTTCAAAAAAATAAACTGTTGTGGTTGCCCTTGACAGCCTGTACCCTGAAGGGTTTTGTCAATAAAAGGTGTAAAAGAACTTTTATCTTGAACTTGAAAGGATGTCGAAGGCTTCGGGCTCTGAGGACGAGCCGCTGGTGCCGGATGATTTCGATGATGATTTCTACAAGGAGCTGTGCGAAAAGATACCCGAGGTAAGGCGACAGCAAGTATTGAAGAATTATTAATTGCTACTTCTTTTAATTGCAGGCCACGAAGGCCCTGCGGCAAAAGGATACTCCCAATAATGCCGACAATGTCCAGCGGTTGCTCATTTGTGGCTCTCGCTACAAGAGCGATCTTCGCCTGGAGAAGGAGCGCAGCCAGGAGCTGCGAAAAGAGATTGAAGGACTCGAGGCTCGATTGGAAACGGCGGCGCGAGTGAGCAAAATGGACATGGCCACCATTGAAGAGCTGAGGGGAGTCATAGGTAGGCACTATTACGTTTTATTTAAATAAATAGATAATAAACTTGATGATTAGAGGGCGCTTGGAAACAGAAGGACGCTGCACAGATCCGTGAGCAATCTGCTCAGGACGAGGTCTTGAGTTTACGGGAGAAACTAGACGAATCGGAGCAGATGGTGGCCCATCTCAATGAAAAGCGCTTGGCTATGAGCAAGCGGGACGATGGCAAGGAGCGGGAACGCCTTACCGCCGAGATAAACGATCTAAACAAACGTTTGAACCTCCAGCGTGCCTATGCCACCGAACTGGACAGCACCATTGAAGGATTGGAGGCCAAGAACAAGGAGTTGCTCAAGCTGCTAGATGTAAGATTGATTAATATTGTTATTTAAATTTTGAAACTAAATAGATTCTCCCCAGGAAACCTCCAGCGATGCCGTCAATTTGAAACGCAAGGTCGACGCCCTGACCAAGGAGCTATCGACTATGAAGAGCGAAGAGTCGCGCTACCAGGAGCAAATAGCCCAGATGAAATCGGCCAACGAGATCCTTACCAAGGTGAAGGTCCGTCAAAACCTGCAGATCCTGTCCTTGAAAACGAATCTCGAGCACCTGAACACCCAGCACAATGCCGCCAACAATAAGCTGGCCAAGATTACCGTTGATCTCGAGTACACTGTGCAAGAGAGGGATAAGAATAAGCGAGCTCTCAACCAACGCATAAACCTACTCAAAGTGCGCGAGGATGAGCTTATCAAGGTGCGTCAGGACAATGGCAAACTGGCCAAGTCCCAGGAGACCATAGCCCGCAAGTATGCGGGCTTGGACGAAGCCAAGAGGGAGGTGGAACAAGAAAACATAAGACTCAAGTAAGCTCTATTCCACTTGAACTTTAGCAAGTTTAAATAATGAACTTTCCAGGACCCAATTGGGCACCCAGGACAAGGAGTTGGAGTCCATGCGCCGCGTGGTCCATCACTTTGAAAAAAACAACGAAAATCTTACTAAGGAAAGGGACTCGCTGAGGCGAGAAGTTCAGTCGGAGCACCAGAAGCTTGAACAGACCACCGCTCTGCATCAGGAGGCGCAGCACGAGGTGCGGGCTCTCAAGGACACCATCAGCTCCATGGACATAAAGCTAAAAAAACTAAGCGAGGACGCCTCCAAGCTGAAGAAGGAGAAGACAAAGAAGCTGGACGAAATCCAGCACTGGATAGACAAGCTAGATGCATTGCAGAGTGAGTGTACTCATGGCTGAACTTGTTTCCTTCTTATTTTCCCCCCTTCTCCAGACGAAATCCACCTAAAGGAGAACTACGAAATCGAGCTGAAGCGCACAATAAGCGATTTGGAGGCTAAGTGCTCCAAGTTTCAGCAGCAGCACGATCTCCTCGTCGGTGAGCGGCAGACTCTGCAGCGAAATGTCCAGGTGGCCGACGAGGATCGCCAGAAGCTCCGCGACCAGCTGGTCAACCTCCAAGCTCTCATCGAGAAGCTCAAGGCGAAGATCGGCTACCGCGACGCAGAGCTGTCCAAACTACAGCTGCAGATCGATCGCATGGAAAAGGAGCGCCGTCTACTGCGCAACGACATCCGCCACGCCCAGCTCGGCCAGCAGCACACCAAGGCCGAGCTGCTGGACAAGCGGAAGGAGAACGATCGGCATGCCAAGTCGCTGCAGGAGGACGAACTGAAGCTGGCACGCCTGCGCAAGGATGCGGACAATCTGATAAACGAAAAGAATGCCATCAGTGCGGGGCTGACCAAGCGGAATGAGGAGTATGACAAGCTGAAACACAGCCAGGAGAACCTGCAGACGGTGTACGATCAAACCCAGAGGCAGTATACTCAGTGCCAGGATGACATACGTCTCATGGGTGTCGAGATCAAGAACCTGCGTACCGAAAGGGATGTCCTGCGGGCTGATAGAGAGAGTGCTGCGGATCTGCGCCAGGAGCTACTGCAGATGCATCGCATGCTCAACCAGGAGCGGATCAAGGCCCGCGCCCTGCAGGAAGAGATGGTCACCCCCATGAACGTGCATCGCTGGCGCTTGCTGAGCGGCAAGGACCCCGAAAAGATGGATCTGCTCAGTCGGATCGGCATTTTGCGCAGGCAACTTCTCCAGCAAAACGTGGCCGCCTCAGAGCAGGAGCGGGCCCTCAACGAGGCCCAGCAGCTATATGCGGCTCTCAAGGAGTTTATGCTTAAGCTTCCCAGTCACAAGGTGCGGGCGGAGCTCAACAGCATCAAGGTGGGCCATCTCAGCCGCTGGGGACTTGTGCTTTTTCATTTAACATTTAATCTCTCTAACAACAGGCCAACTTATCCGCCAAGGATCGCAAACTCAAAGTGCTGAAGGCGGAGCTCAGTGCCAAAGAGGCGGACGAGAAGTCCAAAAAGGAGAAATTGGAGGAAATGCGCATCAGTCTGGCCATTACCAAGACCCAACTACTGGAGGAGAAGAAGCACAAGCAGAAGCTTTTGGAGGAAAGGCATTTGCTGGAGCAGATGCACTGCTACTCGGCCCCTGCCCAATTACCCAGGACCCTGGGCGCAGGCTTCAAGATGGTCAGCAACTTGCTTTAGGAGGCTGGGCTATTTTGTTTATATACCATTATGAGCCTTGGATTACTTTTATTTAGTCGTTTTAAACCATGTGGCGCAGCTCCGGTCCCTAATTGTGTGTAGTTTTTGGCGGCTTTCTTTGTTAAACTTGTACTAGAGCCTCTAAATCCACCAAACTCCTGGCTATTCTATAAACGTAATTCTTTAATGCCTTCGCAGTAAAAACTATACCTTATAGATAGTGGTTCACAGAAAACCAAATTACAAATGTTGTCTCTTTTTAGCTGACACTCGTGAGGACCTCTGGCACTCAGCTGGATGAGGATTCAATGAACTTTTCGAAAAGCCGGTCGTCGTTCGACTGGGACCTATGATCTGGCGGCGAATGACTCTCCTGATGTTGCAGACGCAGCTGCTCCTGGAAGCCCACGATCAAGCGGTCGCGAGTCTTCAGGTCGATCTCATTGATCCGTAGCTCAGCGATCATGGCTTTGATGCGGCGCTTTTGCCGACGATTAATGGTTTCCTGCACGAAAAGCTTATCGTGGACTTGGGGTACGGCAGTCCGTTCCACCTTACGCTTGTAGTCCTCGTGCAAGATTTGGGCCTCGGCCAGCTCCTTGGCCAGGGTCTCGCGCTGGACGGACAGGCGTAGGTTAAGCTTGAGAAGGGACTGCACCTCGCGTATGAGGTCGAAGCGACGCGGGTCCTTGCCGAACAGCACACGCCAGCGATGGATGCGACAGGGGCGGGACAGCTCCTCCGAGTAGGCTGACACCCTCAGCCTCTCCTGGTTGAGCTGCCGCTCCAGTCGGATCACATCCTGGCGTAGCTCCGCCCTATGGCCCACCTCTTTCTCCATGCACTTGTGCGACATCCGCAGGTTGGTGACCTCCAACTTGAGCAGTCGGATGTCCTCCAGCCGCTGATTGTACTGCCCGGTGCCCCGATCGATGGCATTCTGCATGATGCCCAGCTTTTCCCGCAACAGCCGCAGCTCGTCGTTTCGCCTGACCATCTGCAAACCCACCAGAGTCTTCTCCTTTTTCACCTCGTCCAGGGCACAGGACATGCTCTTAAACCGCTTCTCATCAGTTTCAATGGTGTGCTGGCTCTGCTCCGCCCTGATTTTCATCTCCCGGAGGTCGCTGCGAGTGCTGGCCAGCAGGAGGCCCTTGGCATGAATCTCGTTCTGCTCCTGGCGCACCACTCGTCCCAGCAGTTCGATCTGGTTGCGCAGAGAGTTGATCTCCTTCTCGTTGGCCGAGAGCTCGGTGATCTGCTGGTTGATCTGGTGCGTCAGCTTGGCCATTGTGGTTTGCATGGTGGCGCGATCACGAGAGCACATTTCCAGCGACTTGCTTATCATCATTTTATCGGAGTGAAGGATCTCCATTTGCTTCTTGGTGTTAAAGAAGTCCTGTTGCTTCTGCTGCAGCTGTAACTGGGTGACCTCAAGGCGCTCCGCCTTGTTGGCCAGCGCTTCCTCAAGCCCGCCGATCGACTTTTCGGTATCATTCAGCTCTACGAACAGCTCTTGCTTCTCGCGGTTTACCTTCTGAACCTGCAGGTTCATCGCGTCCAGCAGCTTGCGGGCTTGCGCCAGTTCCATCTGCACGGCCTCCTTCTGATTGCGCACACCGTAGATCTCGTGCCGGACGACAGCCACTGTGTCATTGAGTCGGGTGATCTCTATCCTCAGTTTGTCCCGCGTTCGTATCATTTCGACGTTTTGGTTGGTCACTTCGTCCAGATTGGCGGAGAGCAACGAAATCTTCTTTTCCAGTAACTTGATCTCGTTGCTGCAAAGGGAGAGAAGAAAAATGAGTAAGGTACGTAACGCCTTACGAAGCTTTGGTTGCTTATGTGGATAGAACTGAATAAAGAAAATATTAAAGGAGAAAGTATGTACTGATTGGTCAGCGCCTGGTCGTTCAGATCGTAGTTCTTTTTGGCCAGCTGACGGAACCGCCGCTCCAAGTTGACGGACTCGTCCGCCTTCTTCTTGGCATTCTGATCGGCCTGACGGCGAGCCAACTCTAGATCGGCATTATTCCGCCTCTGGGCGTTGTTCAGTTTCTCGGCCACCTTGAGGCTCATCTGCAGCCGAGACATCTTTTCTTCCTGCTCGTGGCGAATTTTCGATAGATTGTAGTTATCATGCGAAAGGGTCTCGTTTCTCTGGTTCAGTGCTTCGTGGGCGGTCGTCATCTTCGCCAAGTCCTGCTGCACATGCTGTAGGTCGAGGTTCTGCTGCTTCAAGGCTGCGATTTCGCTGCCCAGCTGCTGATGCCGCTCCTGGGCACTTTCCCGGAGCTTGTGAACCTTGCGCTCCAGCTTAAAGTTAGCCGATTCGATCGTCTTCAAACGAATTTGTTGATTAGCGATAGTCTCCTGGGCTAACTGCAGCATATCCTCCAGGTGTTCGGAGTAGATGCGGTGGGTGGCCAGGCGCTTCTGGTGGTCCTTCAGCTCCCCGGCAATGCGATCGCGCTCACGAAAGACCAGGCTCCGTATATGATTCTCCTTTCTGTAAATGATTACTTTAAACTAAGTCATGGAATGGGAGGGCTTTCAGTTCCCAGAGTTTGCATATTCACCGTGGGGCCGGCGTGCTGTCTATCTTGTGACCCTCTGACTGATCAGCGCGTACCAAGGACTGTAGCTGGAATTGCATGATCTCCTCGCGATTCTTGGTGGCATCCTCGTTCCGCCAGGCCTCCTCCAGAGACTCGCGCATCTTCTCCATCATCGCCTCCGAGGTGGACGTAGAGCGCAAGGCCAGCTCCAGCTTCTCGTCCGCCGTGCTCACCTTCAGTCGGAGCTTGTTGACCTCGTCCACCTCGGAGGCATAGCGTGCGTGCAGTCTAACGAGGATATCCACATAGTGCTTGATTTTGCTAGCTACAAAGGAGTCATGGCTGCTGAGGCTCTGCACCAGGAGGTAGGAGTTATGGAAGAATTCGTCGTTGAGATCCACTAACAGATCGAGCTGAGCTGGCTCCACTGTATCCCTGAAGCGTTCAGCAAAGTTCAGGTTGGAGCTGACGGATGCCTTGGACGACTTACTTCGAGGTACCTTGCTCTTGATTGGCTTTCGCTTGATCAACTTCATCTTAGGGGTGTCAATTAGCGAAGGTAATTGTGGAAAAAACAAAAGGAAGAATAATATCCTTCAGGAACAAAAAAAAAACAAATAATCTAACTGTATAAGTGTGAAGTATAAGTGTAATGCATTATGATCGTTTTCAACACTCTGAAATCATTGTGGTTTCGAAATCTAAAAAATACGTGTTTAAGAGTATGAACACCGCATTTTAATAAACTGATTCGAAGAACGTAGAGATTTACTATCAATTCCATCGGTAGCCGCCTTATTTACCTCAGAAACCGGGTTTGGAATTGAAACTATTATGATTAAAATTGCTTAATAGCTGTATAGTTAACAATGTCAATATAAATTCAAATGAAATCAATTTTTATTTATTTTTTGTTATTTTATTTAAGCATAAAATTGCATATATTTCTTAAACTCAATGTACACACGTCTCTCATTGTTTTTGTTGCCCTTCTTTATACAAGTTGGAATCAGAAAATATATATATGTTTATGTTTAGTGTGGTATAGTGATTTAATTATTGTTGAAATTCAATTTAAGGATTTCATCTTGCCACGTTCACATACGTCTAGGATTAACTTAGATACTTCCAGCTAGAGGGGTCGGATAATAAAACGCTTTAACATAGGGGAATTAATACATATTAAATTACGATAGATCACAAAGAATGTTTTCGCAAAAATTTCTGCTACAATTAACGCCTACCGTATAATAATCAGCTCGATTGATATAATAACCCGCGAACGCTAGAAAAATATACATTTATCTATTTAGTAAGGCCTTGGCTAGTGACAAAGGATTTCTGCAAAGTTAAAGCTAAGGTGCTCTTCCCTAAAGCCCAAATAAAACGAAAAGAACAAACAAAACGGGTTCAGTTTAAAATGCAAAGCGCCCTCCTCCTTATCCCTATCCTTTGATATGAACCGAATGTCGTTATATATAGTACGGGATCGAAGCTTTATTGTACACACACTCGTTTGATAGACGCTCAGTTGTTGGTCATTGTTTTGGAAATAAAAATATATAGTTATGGTTATATATAAGATATATATACGACCTATATACGCTCTCGCTTCGGATTGGGTTTACGTATAAAATAAAGAAAACAATGTTTGCGATTCACAGTTTGCTTTTCCTCTTCCTTTTTGGTCATCAGCTGCGCCTACCAGCGCCAAGGGCCAATCCTAAGAGGCGGTGGCCGTGGGACTCTGCAACTGGACGCCTTGGACTCCCTGCAAGCCCGAGCGCACCTCACGCACATAGCATTCCCGGCAGACGCGCACCGCCTTGGTCAGTCCGTACTTTGGCAGTGGGGCCGAAGAGTTGGAGCAGACGCCACAAAAGACACCGCCGCAGTTGCGGCAATGGTGGCGACGCCGGAAGGCAGTGAAGGGCGTCTGGCAGGCCATGCAGCGCGGTGCCTTGCCATCGGGTATCCAGGCGGGCGGAGCCAGTGTAGTTGTGGCGGAGGCTGGCATCTGGGTTTCGTTGTTGCTTTGCAGGCGACGGCGACTGCCGCTTCTGGCGCTTACCGGGGAGTTTTGCTCCGAACTGGAGCTAGTCGAGGAGGCGCTGGACGGCGTGTTGCTGCCCACGGAATTATTGCGCTGCCGCTGCAGTTGGATCTGTAATTGCTGGTGCTGCTCCAGCTGCTGCAGCTGTGTGCTGCTGCCGGCCGTTGTGCTGGCTGACTCCTGGTCTCCGAGACTCCGGCTCCGAGTCACATGCGAACGACTGGCGGAAACACCACTTTCCTCGCTGTTCTGCGTCGTCGTCGCCAGGTCGATGGTATGATTTCTCTGCATACTGGCGCCTGCGGAATGGCGCTGGACATTGGCTGGGTTACCGTTCCTAGCAACTCCTTCACCGCTTCCGCCTGCGCTGAACACATTGTCCAGCTCGGGATTAACCTCCTCCGCTGAGTAAATGCTTTGGTTAGAGCCGGCACTCTCCTGTATCACATCGTTCTCGGAGGCCCGGAACTCGAACAGCTCCGACTCCTTGGTCTTTTCGGGTATGTCGATATCCTCCTGGGCGGACGACATGTTCATGAGGAACACACTGCGCAGGATTTGGCGCAGATCAGAGGCAAAGTTCGTCTGTAGCTGGTCGGCGACGCCGGCAATGCAGACGAACAGGCGATGCAGCAGATTCTCGGTGCTCCTGTGGGAATAACTGTTTGAGTTTTGAGATAAAACAAGACCCGAGAGCCACTCACTTGAACTTGAGGCGTGCCGTGGTGTTGCGCATGGCCAGGGACACATCATCGGACAGCGAGGAGGCGGCACTAGTGTCGCCGCTGGCCAGGATCTGATCCCTCTCCGGTTGATTCGTCGTCTCTACAGGCTCCGAGGCTTCCAGGCTGCAACGCTTCCTAGCACTGCGCGTTGTGCGATGTGGATGCGGCTGCTCGTGGTGATGTGTATGGTGCTGGTGATGATGGTGATGGTGTCGATGATGGTGATGGCGGTGACTATGCCGATGCCGGCTGCTGGGCACGGGCGGCGGCTGCTTCTGCATCTGCTCCTCGGCCGATTTGTTTGTCGTTGTGTGCTCTGCCAGGGGTTCGCTGTCGCTGCTGGGCAGACGCAGCCGCTGAAGGGTGTGACTGGCAGCTAGCATGGCAGCACTAGTGCTGGGCTCATCCTCCTGTCTTTGCCGCTGTAGCTGCGGCTCCCCGGCTCCGTACTCATCATCTTCGCTGGCCACGAAGTTGTCGGTAAGAGGAACCTCCTGGGGCTGCAGCAGATTGCCCAGATTGGTGTTGGGGATGAGGTAGCCGGAGGCACAGTCGGCCGCCACAATATCCTTGAGCAGCTGCTCCTCGTCCGTGTCCTCGTCGCTACTGGTATTCAAGTCCTCATCCACCTCGATGTCTGCTTCATCACCGTCTTCATCCTCGTCGTCACCATCGCTCCAGTCCGCCGGTGGGTTTGTGGAGCTGGTGGCCGCCGACGATGTGGAGGCTATCGAGTGCGAGGGCGTGGGCGAGGGTGCGGGCGACGCGGTGGGCGTGCTGGTGGCCGACAGCGACAACATGGACGGAGAGCGCAGTGTGGCCTCCTCCACGGCTGGAGCAGCACTGTTGCTATTGTTGTTGTTTCGCTGATCCACCAGCCGCTCCGCAGTCCTGTGCGTTGCCGAGCTGCTAATGTGGTTGTTATTGTTGTTGTTGGTGCTGCTGCTGCTGCTCGCCGTGGGATTGGCACTGTGCTCCGGAGTAGGTGCCTCGATGCTACTAGAGCCAAGGGGAACCTGGGAAAAGCAGATATCAAGACATAAGTACAAGGGATGCCAATAACATGGATTTAAGCCCTCACCTTGGTGTTGTTGATATCCTCATTGGTGCACAGCAGCTTCTCCAGCTGGTACAGCTCGTGCTGGTTGAGGTTGCGCAGGAGATCGCGGATCTTAATCAGGATGGTGCGGAAGGGACGGAACATCTCGGACAGTTGATCGCCCGGCATGTCCATGTTGAGCGGCCCCTTGGCATAGACCACCAGGCCGGCGACAATGGCCAGACGTGGAATGGAGAACATCAGGCCCGGATCGAAGGCATCCACCATGTCCTGATCGAGCAGGCCGGTCTTCAGGGCACGCTGCAGCGTCTCCGAGAAGAGCACACCGATCCACTGCTGCATCTCGTATTCGTGCCGGGACTTAACCTGCACCATGGCGCTCACATAGCTCAGTTCGAACTCGGCGAACAGCCGATCAAAGATTTTAAGGCTCTCGTACAGCTGCTCCGTGGTGGAGTCGTTCAGGTCCAGGTGGAGGGTCTTGCTGTTGGGCACGTTGTTGCGCAGGCACTGATCCCTCAGCAGGACGCGCACATTGCCTAGACTCTTAGTCACCGCCTGGGCCAAGGGGCGCATCTCCTTGCTCTCGGTCTCTCGGTTCATGATCGATGACCCGGCGGCCAAGCACTCGGCTCCGAACCACAGCTGCCCCGCCAGATTCTCCTGCAGCACTTCTTCGGGGAACTTGGCGCGAAAAGCCCTTGGATCGCGGTCATCGCCCAGCAGCTCCTCCATGATCAAGTTAGTGATGGCCAAGACTTTGTCCTGTAGAAGGAATGGAAAATATTATCCACTGATTTGTATATTTGGCTTTCTCTGGGACTCACCTGGTTCTGCCGCAGCCTGCTGACCAGTCTGGTGCATCGATCCGGCTCTGCCCGACCATCGAAGCTGTCCAGCTCGCTGGCCACCGCTGTAAGGGATCGATCCGCATGGAAGAAGCGAGCCAGCAGCGATTTGTCATCAGCCTGCAACGGAAAAAGAGATGCAATTTGGATGAGTAACCGGCCGTAGATAAGAGGTGATCCCTTCCCTCCTCTCTGCTCACTTCAGGCGTATCGCTTGGCAAGTCCAACAAATTGTAATGGGCAATCGGGCTGAACTTGAGGAGGGATCGTGTGACAAGTGCAGTTGGGATTGGGTTTGGGTTTGTCAAGAGGGCGGCGGAGGTAGCCATGGCGATAACGATGACTCAATGGGCCACTAAACACGTAGACGCTATCGTTCAGGCATACAGACGACCGGCTTAATTAACACTGCTAATTTTCGTTGATTTCACAACAAACCCACAAATCACGTATGTAAAAATACGATTGTGGTGGGAGCTGTAAGTCAGGGGTACTTGTATTTGTAACCAAAGAATATAAGTTCATTAGAATTTATACCTTAATAAATTATTCTTAATCCACATCACCAGGCGAGTCGATTTAGACTCGTCTGTCTATTCAACAACATTCAGATGCTGCTCAACATGTTTTTAGCAACATTTCCTTTTGAATTCCGCTTTAGCTCTCTTGCACGTTTAATTTATTTTCTGTGACATAATAATATAATAGGGGTATAAAATCCATAAAATGTAATCACAGATCTAGTAACAGTAACTCTTTGCTCTCATCCTAAGCTGTGATCGCACCCGAATATTCAATACCAAAATCTCAGCTGTAAACTGATACTACGAACATCAAAAGTTTGTGTGCCTCATAGAAGAGAGTGCGAGAAGGAGGAGGGCAACCCATCAAGATGATGCAATCGCAGATGAGCTGCTTTTCCCCCTTATTCAGCATGCAACAAGTGGCTGCTATGTGTCTGAAATTTCAATGATCCATTAATCACGTGGCTCACTTGAGCAGGGCTGCCAACCTCAACAAATCGCACGAGATTTACTCCAACCATGGGGAAAATATACAAATACAAAATATATAAATATAGAGAGCGGTCGGAGAGCGGGACGATAAAGCGAGTTATCGGCAGTTGAACTTGTTTTCTCGGGGCACTTCTGTGAGTGTGCGTTTTCGCGTATGTGCTCTGCTTAAATACTAAAAGCGTAAAAGGAAACAAATGTATGGAGCGAACGAAATGTGTTTATTATAAAGGTAAACACGTCGAGTCAAAAGCGTTCACTCTCCGCCGTTGCCGTCTTGCTGCCTTCAAAACTGCGCAGTTCGGCAGGTTTGTCACTGGGCTTGGGCTTGGGTATGGGTACGCCGGAGAGCCGGAGAACACAGCTGCAAGTTGGAGGTGTTGGCAGAGCGGACAGTTGGCGAAACTTTAATTCACACACGACGATACACGTCCATCTAGTATAGCTATGGCTCGACGCTTCAAGGGAAATTTGTGCCCCAGCTAGTTTAATTACGCTACCCAGCTAGATTTCCACACATACGGAAAAATGCATTAGGGTAATGCTGGGAATAATACGCAGCCTAGGGACTAGACACAGACACACCCTGGCTTTAATTAAAGGTGACAGTGACATTTTCTACGAGCGGGCATTTAATACTTAGCCTTTGAAATTTCAGCGTTTTCAGGATGCTTTAGGTTAATTATTGCCTAAAACGTAATATGGTTGTGAGACCACAGAGCCAAAGATTCTGGTTTAGACTGTATACAAACTAGATTAAATAATAAATTCACTCAAAAAAGTATATCAATTCTACTGTCAATTACTCTGTGTGCAGTTAACCCATTAGGTATAGCTCATCAGTAATGATTCCATATGAACGAATGCGAGTGAGTGGTTATGAATGAATCACCCCCGATGAATCGATGCAGCAGAGTATATCGTATTCGTTTTTTCCATTTCGTCATAGGCCCAAGGTAGAGTAGGGTTTCTGCTTTGTTTTTAGTAGTTTTTGCCATTTGTTTACACAACAATTAAATGGGCAAAGCTCAAAAATGTTTGAGGTTTATTTCTCTATGGTGTGTGTGAGCCACATTATTAGAAACGCCTGGCCGCAAACGAAACGACGGCAACGAGTAAGAAATCCAATTGAGAATTATAAATTATATAAATTGAGCAAGGCCATGCGTAAATAGTTCAATGACTGCCCAAGAAGTCCGCCCACCTCGCCGCCCGCCCGCTCCTCGGGAATCCCGCTCCCATTCTATTGGCCGACGTTGGCCAAAACGTTGTCGGCGACGCCAGAACAGGCCAGGCCGGGCCGGGCCAGGCACTTTTTTGTAAGTGCCAGTCGTTGTAGCCATTAATTAGCGTCGCAATTTAGAAACAGACTGCTTGGCAGCGGAGAGACAGGGGTGATATGAGGGGTTCGGTTCTCTACACGGATAAGGAAAGCATTTGCTTGATTATGGAAAAAATTGTATATTATTGAGGCTTGCAGTGCATTCAGAGCACAATATTCTGTAGCCAAGATACTCTCTCTAATGGGAACTACAATTTACAATGCCAAAATTCCAAATAAAAATATAATTACGAAAACTCACTGTATAAAAGCCTTTACTTAGCCTTCAAGTTAATAAAGAATTAATACGAAAAGGCCATTACATGCCTCATAAATACATTAAATATTTAGCCAAGTCCCAAATGTAATTAAAGAGTTTGAAACCACGGCAACAGCAGCTGACAAAAAGGCAAAAGTTAAATGGTAATTACAAATTTTAAGCTCGTTCTGAGCCCAAGCGGAACGAGAAGTAAACGGAGGCGGAAAAAGGCCATATTACCGGCATTACTCCAAGGATTTCCTTGGCAATTCGGGCCCAGCCTTTAGGCGGTTGGTTAAATTGTAAATCTGAGGAAATTGCGCTGCGTGTATTATTCACAAAGAAATCTACAGCAAAAAGTCGTGCTAAAATATTTAGTACCTTCACGAATCAAAATAAACATTTGAGGAATTGCTTTTCGGTGGAAATGTGACGAAAACAATATTTGTCGAGGTTGCAAAAGTTCTTTGACACTATGTACCCTATAATACAGACCACACCTTGGAGTATGGGTTATAATATCTGCACACATTTGTTTTTATCCGCCAGCTTGGCTGCAAAACGCTTTTGTCTCCAGTATTTCAATTGTTTTCTCAACTGGTTTCCGTGTGCGTTCGTTCAATTAACTAATTAAGGGTGAGTATGTGAGCAACTTTCTGTTTATGGTTGATAACAAACCAAAAACGCACACATTTAGAGCCGTATCGCATTTGGAGGTGAAACCAAATTTACTGCTCATTTTTTGACGTGGGTGAGAACCACTTTCAACTCGAGTTGAAAAAGAAAATAAATTATGCCAAAGTAATAAAAAATGCAAATCATAAAAGGAAGTATATAGAAGCTGACATGTGAAAGAATTATCCGTAAACCTGCAATTGAGAGCAATGAGTTATTATAAGTTCAACTTTCTAATTATTGCGAGTTCAGAAATTATGATGGAAAGCAGCGAGTATGGAAAGGAATTTTGACAAATTGTAGATTATAAAATCGTAATATACTGCGAAGCCATAAATATTAACTAATCTCAGCTTGCACAAACGTTGATTACAAATCGGGTTTTAAACTGTTCAGATATCGAGTAAATCAATCAGTCCGAAACTATAATAATTTTCTCAAAGAGCACACAGACTTCACCGATTCCAGCAATTTTTTGCCATTAAGGACATCTGTTCTGACGTCACAGCTATAGCTTTGACCTCGCCACGCGCAACAGGCGTTCGTTGTCCCATTGCCAGTCCCAGCCCCCTCGGCTCTGTATCCTTGACGGCAGGCAGGCAGCCGGGACAAGGACAAGGCGAGACGGCAGACAGCGTATCTACATGGATTTCTGCCCTTTGGCCCCAAAAGACCTTTGAAGGGCCGAGTCTGCTGACGCAAAGGATTCGCAGAAAAACATGCACTTGACACTGAAATATTCACACGATTTTTTGATTGCTGACTTTCGGCTCCACTGTTTTAATTTCAATCAATTGAGCTGGGACTAAAAACAAGCCAAGAAATGTGGCAAAATAAGGTCAGGACAGAGCAAATGCCGCGAACCCCCTAACGAAGGCAGTGTCTGCTACAGCGGCACCTGCTGTCATCGGTTAATTGAGGAGATCGGGCTGGAATAAATATAATAAATACCTCCGTCGCTGGCAACTACTGCTGCTACTACCGATCAATTGAATTCAATTTCTGCACAATGCCCGCTCAAACAAACTGCAAATTAAGCGTCTAATTTAATTGGGGAAAATTTTAAATATCAATTGCAATTGCTAAAAGTCGCAGGTTCTGGATAATTTCACAGACAAACGATTCCCAGTCAATATGGGGCGACCAGTTACGTGATCGAGAAAGTTGCTACTAATAATAATAACTTAAGGAACAGTTTATACATGATTTATAATTTTTTTTAACAAAAAGTATTGTAGAAATTTTAAATAATGTGTTAGAGGAGACGGGGAGAGAACTTCATATTTATTTATTCAGATTTTCAAGGTAACCAGAAAAACCAAAGAAATTAGAAAGGTATCCGCTCTGAAAACGAGCAGAAAATGCGTCGTATTTTCTAAACAAAGAATGTAAAGTATGAAACCTAGCCTATAGCATACATAAAATATAAATACTTGCGTATATATTCCCATTTATGGTCTCAGAGGGAAAAAACACTTGAAGTCCAACGCCAAGACTGACTTCTGGGAATTTGCTAATCAGTTATTTGTATGATTAATAAAACCACTATTGAAGGCGATATATATGGCGAAATCCCTGAAGTCTCTACAAATAATATTACAACGTTTTGGGAATAAAGGGGCAGGGACTTTCTGCAGACAGGGGAATTACGGCCAAACAAAAAAAAGGCGAAGACTGGCAGACCGACTGAAAACTGAGTCACGGTCAAATTGTATATAAATAAATGAGCTTCTTGATAAACAAATGAAAGCTAAAGCTGTGTGCGTAAATAGAAAGAATGAATATCAGAGGAGCAACCTATAGAAAGCCTTTATCAATATATATATATATAAACAGTTCCTTGAAATACAGTACAAGGGCGGGGATCAAAGTTTGTATATCGAATCCAGAAAGGTTAGACTTCCGTGGCCATATATTCAGAGTGCATTCCACTCCCTCAAAGAAATAAAGTAAATTATACAAATTATACCCTTTTTTCGCAGCCACGGGTACCGGAAGTCATGTTAAGGATTTTTACTGTAAAACGGTTGAACGAACCGCCGCCGCGAAGCTTAAAATTAACACCCGCCAAACCAGTGGCTGCTTTTTATTATGTCATAATGAATTCAATTTCTTAACAAATCGAACTGAACATTTGCATATCGAAATTACCAAACAAATGCAGAAGGGGCCGCTAAAACAGAGAGAAATAAACAAGGAATAGGGAGAAAGAGGCGAATCAATGCGGAAGAGATGACAAACTGGGCCCAAGAGGCGTCTGCCAATAAAAGCCATTTTATAAATTGGATAATAATGGGCGGGAGGCCCTTAAGAGGCAGTGGGCGGAGGAGAAAGGGGGACGGAACAAGGGAAGAAAGAGGTCAACATCGTCAACCCCATTGCATATTCATGAGGCAAAAAAATAAATGTGTCGCAATCGATGATAAACTGAGGCCGTACGGACCGCACATTTTTAAAATCACTTTGTCTCCGGCTTTTTACCAGGTTTTTGTTTTCATATTATTTTTTCTTTGTTTCTCTCTGGTTATCAACAGGTGGCTATCAGTTGAATTAAAAACAAACTTTGTGCCGTTTAAGATCTGTTAAGACGATCTAAAAATGCATACGATCGATAAGCCTGTTTTGCAAACTTTATTTGAATAAAAGTACATACATATTCGTTTTTTATAATATAATGCACTTAATTGATTGGTTTCTAATGTACTATAATATAATATATAAAATTTAAAAACCTATACGTTTCTTAATTTAAGTTATTGGTCCGAAAAACCCCTAAAACTTTCTAGACCTGAAAAAACACTCTAATCGGATTAACCTTAAACTTGAGGCTTTACCATTCTCCAAGCTGAGCCCATCGAATTGGGATTTTATTTCTCCCAACTACACTTCTACGGCTTCCCGGAGCTCTTGTTGCTACTGGTTTTTTATTTATCTTGACACTGCCCCCGATATAATCCCCCGCCGAGCTGCAAGAAGATAAACCGCAAATCGCTTTCACTTTCCATCGCTGGGGGTTAAAGTGCGTTCCTCCTGCACTCGGAAGTGCCGATAATTGAGTAAGCAGTCAGCCAGCCAGCGGTTACGGACTTCGGTACGTGCAGTACGTGGGCGTTGGCGTCCACACGCGCATCCGATCCGCAGCCGACTTCATTACTCCTCCTCTCATTGATATGCCGGCCACAGACACAGAGCAGCAGCAGCAGAAAGAGAAAAACACGGACCCAGACACGGCCTCGGACTCCACCACCTCCTTACGCAACCCGAGACGAGATGCACAGGGAGAAAATGTCACAAAAAGTGGCCTATAATTGGGTTTAAATAAGATTATCCTTTTTAATATTATCCCATTTTACAGAAAACTCAAATAAAAACTATCCTCCTAGGAGATGATTAGAAATGACAATAAAGTGCGAAATGTATTAGTATTATTTATTTTTCCCTCGATATAGGTATATTCCTGTGATATTTACACAATTTTGGGATATATTCAAATATTTGTATCCCTTAATATTTGATTTTATTTCATTCAATATTGGTGTCTTGGTCAAAACAAAAAACATTTATTAACATTTATAATCATTTTTTTTATTAAGTTACTACATTTTTCTCCCTGTGTCCTTTAAAGTGTCGCTGAAAACTGATAAGCGAGCGCCTCCCGCTCAATATGCTTCTATAGGGCTCGGGCTCCGGCTGGGGCCTACCGATGTTTCTATAGCTTCCAGCCGGCCGGGCTTTTGTCGGGGATTAGGTAATAAGTGGGACGCAATGGCCGGCGATGTCTGGCGGGCGTAATGCAATCCGCAATTGAAGCCGCCGCCGCTGTCGATGCCGCTGCCATTCGAAAGTAGGAGAGTGGCTTCCACTTCGGCAGCTGCCACGGTGCTGGTGGCCATTGCACTCGCCTTTTCTCGAGGAGATCGAGTCGTTGTGAATGTGAAAATTTCACCGCTTTTACTTTTCCCCCGACTGACCAAGGCGCTTGGCCATTTGAACAGCGTTTTTATTTCGGGCAACTGTCTGGCAAAAAGCGTAACGAATAATTGACATATTGGTCTGATCAGCTCACGGGCACGTTGTCTGCCTTGGCACAATCTCGCCAGCAATGGCCAATGAACCAGCCAGGCAGGCAGCAGGCAGTCCACCTTGGCTCAAAATTTAGCAATAACGTGGAAAGATCACAGAGTGCACGGATGGCTCTGGGAAAATCTTCGGTGAGAGATCCATCAGAATAGCTTTACCACTTCGGTAGCCATGAAAGGCCTTCGATCGGGGGCTTAGGGCCTCACCAATCAATCGCTCGAACGGACAGCTGTCAGGAGAGGTTGGTCGGAGGAGATAACACCCGGACTGAGGCCGCAATCAATAAAGCAGTGTAAAAATTACTTTAAATTCGATTATTTGCTTCTTCCGCAGGCAGTAGCAGGAAACTCACCCAGTAAATACACGGATTAAGTTGCCAACCCATATTTAACAACGTTTACAGGCAAGGAGGCCAGGTAAATACAGAAAATAATCAAACTCTGCGTAGCGTGAAGTGAATTATTTGATTTTCGTTTGGGAAAAATGTTACCCAATCTTATCGCAATGTTAAGGTATAAACCTGTATAAATGGAGTACATGTGTTTCATGCTACGATAAAGGTTGGACTCCTGAATATATGACTCAGCGGAGTTCGAGGCGAGATTCAACAGAAAATAATAATGTCATGGGAAAGCTACGATTATATGCTATTAAGATAACTAGCCAGCAGTTAATCGGTACGATCTCCGAGAATTTACGTTTTACATTTACCCTAACATCGCAGCTGGAAGTCGTGATAATCGCTATCATCATCATGTGCATATGATTATTTCCTGTTTGTAATGATAATAATAATAATATTTCTTATTAGCTCACTGGAACAAACAACCAGCAAGAAGTCCCTCCCACTTATCAGTGGAAATTGATTTTCAAATGTAAACAAATCGAGTTTACACAGATTAAAACTGATTAAACTGGGTAACCGAATGTTTGGCTTGGCTACAGAAATGAATAAATAAATACCCAGCAAACTCTGGAAAATAATATATATAGCGTATTTTATTTGACATAATCTATATATAATTCCCACAGTATTATCATCCCGAGATTACCAGAGAATTACGAAATTAAGCGCCGAGTTCTATGACAGTTTGCAGTCCCCTTATTAGTCAAAATTTCTACACGATCATTGAAGTCTGCACGTTTCCACTAAGCTTCGTGTGCTCAATTTTTCAATATTGCTGGACACGGACGTTCACACTTTGTTAGAAAGACGAGGCATTCTTATCACTACTGGTCCCCCGACTTAATGCGTCACTAAAGCCGCTAAATAGCGCATGGGGCACGAACGAACGCTGCTCGACATCAGGGACCTGGTGCTCTCTGTATTATCTTCTAATTTTGTGTTAATTTTTTATAATTCCCCAGTGGAAAAGTTAGAAGCTTACAAACATACAGCGTTATTTAATATATGGTATATTCCCTGAGAAATTGGATGAATAAGGAGGGGTAAAAGGGGCTTTGCGTTTATTAACAAAACAATTTGATTAAATCATCATCGAAGCAAATAAAATGGTTAAGCTGAGTGAGAAGGTAAACGTGAAGGGCGGTCACGTGCTGCCACTTCGCTGGAATATGTTTTCAAGATTGACAAAACAATATCAAGTGCAAAATGATGTGTCTATGAAAGCGGACAAAAGAATTCAACAACAACCAACAGCGTCGCAGCAAAACAAAATGTGTGGAGCAAATGATCTCAATGCGCGGTTTTGCAACCGATTGACCGCAGTTAAGCCATTCTTTCCCATTATAGCTGTTTATGAGTCTTAGGCTCAGCTCCGGTGCACTTTATCGCTTTCATAACCACAGGCTTTAATATTTATTTAAAATATAGTACTGATGTTAAGCAACCGTCAGAAGCAACTTTGCTTCAAAGTTGTACCCTAGTTGCTTTTCAATTTATATAAGTCTCGAAACATATGAATATTCACGATTTGAATAGCGATTATAAAATATACCCACATTGCCCGCTAGGAATACCCAGTGATGTCTGTCTAATGCCACGTTTTGAGGTGACTTCCATCAGAATGCTGTTTATCAAGCGCCTTTCGTAATGTTGACTGGCAGTCAACATTTGTGGCCCACCTCGGCGGCCTTTGCTTTATATATATTGCTTTACTTGACTCGCCGACTTGACTTGACTTGACTTTACCAGACTAGAACGAACATCAAAATTGGGGCCAGCCGAAGACCAAGAAGAAGCAAGACTCGTTAGCGGCGGCGACTGGCGGCGGGCACATGTCAATATGGCCCAAATTAAATGCACCGAAAGAAACAGGTTGCTCTCGTTGTTACTATTATTGTAGCTGGCACGCGCAACAGGCCTCGCAGTGCAGACATTCACTCACACGGACGGAGGAGTACAAATACTAGTGCTACCTTGTTGCAATGCATTGAAGTCCATCGTCATCGTAGTGGGCTTGTCCAACGGGTCGTATACGCATTGCGCCCATTCATGGCACTCTGACGACGACGACAACGGGTGTGGAAAATCAGCTCAAAGGCAGCTGTTGCTTTATTTGTAGAAGCCGTAGTGCATATATAGTACAGTGGGTCTTTAGAACCATAAAACACTTGTTGGGTGTTAACAAATGGAGTAAACGCAATAAATAAAATTAAGAAAGAGAAACTGTAACACATGTTGCTAGTCTTTACTTTTTTATAGTGTTCATTCAACATTGAAAAGCCTTGAGTGGGCATTATTTTTCCATTGAGTGAAAACATCATGACACCGATAAGAATAAAATCAGTTCCAGAACACCCACAATTTTTACGTAATTGTCTTAGGAAGCTATGGCAACCAGCAGATCCAACCGCATTTAAGGTAACAATTGTCTCCCTGAACAGGTTTTTTCTGTTTGGTGTTTATCTTTCTATTTATCGTAATTATTTATTTGTAAGGTCGTTTCGTAATGTGGTTAAGATGGCGAAACGCACTGTATCCGCAACATTGAAACTTGGTATCTTTAGCTTTGGCTTTTCTGACAATTTACTTACCTCAGAAAAGTTTTTACTCTATTGCTCCTGTTAGCTCTTTTTATGGCCGAGCCAAGAAAGCGTAAATAAGTGAATTTCATGCAAAGCTGGAGAGGCCCTTCGCTGCCCTCGGTTCATTCAGCTAGTTGCTCTCCAGTCATGACTTTCTAGGGCCCAATTGTTAAAGGTTTCTTATTGTTGTAATTTCCATTTTGCCGGCTCATGGTTAATACTATATATAACTTTTTGTTGGACTCTGGCTGTCAGAGTTTATTGTGTTAATGGCCGATTTCGTGCTGACGACGACGACGCAACCGACTTTAATTGCACACATTTGCAACATGCTCCAAAAACACGGCGACTCCGGGATTCGGGAGACAGAGAGGTGAATAATATCCGAGAAGAAAAAGCCGAAAATAATTGTAGAAACGAAACAAAGCACCCAGAAAAAAACCATCGACGATTGAAGACAAGAAGCAAAAAAACAAAAAACTACTTTGCCAGCCGCCCATAGATTTCACTTTTTTATGGTTTACTTTTACGTTTCGTTGGCGTTTCGCCCATAAAACAATTCAATGCCAACTTCAAATGAGTTTATAGCAGGCACACAAAACAAACACCAGTATATTGGACATATATATCGGATTGAAAACAGGAAATCTTGAAGGAAAAATGCCTAGAACTTGTGCTAGGGAAATCCCCAGGGTTGCAGATTTTGAACTTTCAGAACTTGGAAGACTCAACAACTAAATCCGTATACGAATCTGAGCCATGTGTTCAATAATGCTGATCAACTGGCAGGCAAGCAGACACTAAAAGGCACGATTCAGAGCCCGCGCCCACTATTTTTTGCTACTTATTGTGCATCGTTACGTATGTATATAGTCATTGATCGGCAAACATTTATGATCAAGCATTCAGAGGCAGCGAAAAAAATAAATATAAAAATAATGTTTGCTTTATCGACTGTACAATGCTTCCTATATATGAATGTGGACGAGTTTAGATGGGAATATACCTATACCTATACCTACTTGGTATTTATGCAAGCAAATTAAATATGCGGATAGTGATGTAACGCTATTGGTTTTGTGCCCACAGATCGAGTGGCCGCTCTATCAGATAATCAATTACAGACGCCTGTGGCGCGTGCCGCCTTCCTTTTTTCAGGGGGAACGGCGCCCCCAGCCAGTTCCCAATTCCCAGTTCCATTGACTGCCGATCCGATCGCGTTTTTTGGGTTTCGAGGCAGCCGCCAGTAGTCGCCTCTTTCCCAGCCTCCATTGTCTCGGTTTCGCTGCGCTTTTTGTTTGCGTTCGCCGCGTCAGTGGCGGTTTGGTTTTATGAAAATGTATATGCAAAGGCACAGAGAAAAACAATTGCGATCACTGCACACCATAACTTCTATGGCAAGAATTGCATTACGGTTGAGTTTTTTAGGCTGCTTGGTCTTTTCTAAAAAGAAAGTACGATATGGCGAAAATTGGAATAAGTCTTAGTTTTTATAACTTTTCTTTGGTACCTAGTAACTAATACAAGCATTGCAAACATGGTGATATTCGCATATGGAGAATGAAAAACCAATTTCTTGAAATACAAATATATGAGAAGACTAGGCTCCACTGGAATATATTTATATAAGTTGCATTTGCTGCAATAGATTGCAGCGGCTAGGGTTGACACACCACAAACTGATGCAATTCGATATGGCCTTTACGACATCTGGCAACGCCTTCGCCTGACCGTTACTGATTCTGTTTATTTTTAAACTGCAACAAAAGAGACCTCGACGCGAGATTCTTACTGTGCAGGAGAAAGAAAGTTGACACAATCACAAAGGCGACGCGAGGCGGGTCGAAAAAAGAAACGCAAAGAAAGAGGAGACCAGGAAGCAATGTTGTGTGCAGTCAATGAATGAAAAAGAAGAGCAGAAGAAAAAGCAGCAGACGAAAGAGTTAAAAAAAAAAAAAAATAAATAAAAATAAAATAAAAGAAGAGGAAGAAAGAAACACAGAAACTCTATACATACGTCTGTGGATTTTCCGTTTCGTTTGGGGGCATTTTCCACCACCAAGAAAATAAGGAAAACTTACTCGTGCCGTTATTTATGAGCGGCAGATGCGGAGAGAAGTGTGTTAATTAACCAAAGCTAAGTAGAGAGAAAGAGCAGCTAACTAACAAGACATCCGGAAAGTAAACCAATGAAAAGCGTATTGCCATTTTAATTTGATCATGCCAATTGGCATTTTCGCATGCATTTAGAGCGTAATAAATCAAGCTTCAACGTTTTTATGCATCTTGCATTATTTATTGACGAAATGGAGGAAATTCACTATTTAATTCACGTTCTTTCCTTTCAAGTAAATCCAAGGCCAAGCACTAAATTCCTATTATCTATTTGATAATTAAAGTGTGGTACAGCATACATTTCAAATAATATTTTGTTAACGAAATATTATTTTTTTTGTAATTGATTTGTAGACTTTTATGATAATTTTAAATCTCTAGTGAATTTGTAGCATAATAAACATGTCGTAAAAATGAAATATTTACTACAATTTATCTTTAGCTTTTTTCCAATTTGTCGAAGCAAGCTGCAACTGGAATTATTAGTGACATTTCCGTCAAAAAACAAAGCAAATAGGAACGATACTTCACGACAATTAATCGTTAGCCAACTGGGTCCCTTCGATCACCTGTCACTAAACGTGATGTGGCGGCAGCAAATCCAAATCGCCGCTGGCTCCACTCGGCGCAATCTTATCTAATCGAACTGTCAGATACACAGATACTCGTCCAAGCTGTTGTCTCCGTCTTCTTCGCAGTCGGGGCGGCACTCGAATACAAAATATAAACATATAAGAGCGGCCCTTCAGGTCCTCAGACCATCTGTTTGCCATTTGAATCGATTCCAAACGGGGAACACAGAAGCCAAAGTCTCGGCACTGACCTCCGCCAGGTAAGCGAGGTCGAGTAAACACACACTTCGTAGTGCCATAAAGCCGCCGTATAGCCATATAGAGTGTTTGCCTTTGATTTAATGGCTTTGCGTGTAAATGGCTTCTAATTCAATTTTTCCCTACTCTCGAGGCATCTCTTTAGAAATCTAGCGACGACCATCAAAATGTCAGACGATTGACAGATTGACTAGCGATCGGGAGGAAAATTGGATGGAGCAGCGCGGCATGACTGTCGGGGAAATACATAGTCGGAAAGTCGCTCCATCGGCGTTTTATTTTTGGAGGCGAACCCTAACGTGTATATGTATATAGATATATGTACATACATATGTACAAAATATATATTCCAGACACTCGAAAGCAACAAGGGAGCGCTAAATATAGATACGGTCGAAATTCGGTATCACGAACCATCATCTTCCCCAATGAAATTCTATTTACGGCTGAAATTGGGGGAAAAGCTTATTACATTTCTAGGAAACTGGCATTGATTTAAAATTTCGAATGCAGTTTCGATTTAATTGCTTAAAAATATAAGGATAATCTTCCAGTTTTACGATTCGCAATAAGTCATCGATTAATAATGGCAGCAAGATTGATTGCACTTGGATTAACACTTTACAATTGCGATTTAAAATAAAAATGAACTAAATTTATTACAGGCGAATACTAAACGGAAAAAAAGACTTTTGATTTGTTAAAGAGCATTTAAAAGTTAGTACAGGTAAAAATTCGTTTCTTGAAACAAACTTAAGGCCCAAAGCTGCTGTTATGAGCATGGGAGTGACGATAGAATTCCCAACGAGTTCGATCAGCTATTTCAATGGTATTGTTCCTCAGAAACCGACTACTGATAATAACACCCTAGGAACGGCTTAATATTCAAGCAATTTGCAGTGCATCTTGGAGAACCTGCTGTGTTTCAATGAAGTTGTTTCTCAGAGTTGTTGTTCCCCGGGTTATTTTCCACTGCCGGACGGACAATGCGAGGGGTTTCCCCCTTTAAGAACAGATCCCAAATTACCAGACGTAGATACATAAATTAGTTAAGTTGGCTGCTTGTAATTTGCAACACGAACGGACTGGCGCCATATTTGTTTTCTTGTTGTTGCTGCTGTACACATACGTGTGTGTCCGTGTGAGTTTCCAATTTGAATTGAGAGTGCAGTTTGCACACGCTGCCAGCAGTATGTGTGTGTTGTTGCTGCAACGTCAGCGAATTAATCATCGGAAATAAAATGCGGTTAAAACCAAGCGAGATGGCGATAGTCAGCAGCACTGGGTGCGAACGAGAGGGGGGCACTATAATAAGCCAGGGCCAAAGCAAACGCTGACGTCACATCGAACGAACGAACGGCATAGTTAACACACAGGCAGCATCAACACCAATACCAGCGTAGAGTTCATTTGACACTATTCGCACTGTTGCTCTTAATTAATTGCAGCTCTCTGTCGTATGCCTATTGTAGTTCTTTTTGTTGTTGGTGGTGGGTGATAAGAACAACTACAATTTGGGTTATCAACGGTTAAGTGCAAAACAACAACTGTACCTTGGGTTTGTTCAGCCATTTGCGAAACGTGTCCATCGTCGGAGCGTTTTTTTTTTCAGCTCCACAGTTGTTGATTCCTCTCTCCTCCAGACTCCTCTTCTCTCTCTCTTGTCCTTGCTTTCTCACGCGCGCACAAAAACACAAGCACTGCTACGCAGGGCTGCCAATTCCGCTTTTTTCCCGTCAAATCTGGTGGTTTTTTAATGCCGACTGCGGGAGAAATTTAAAAATTGCGGGAAGCGGGAATTCTGGATTTTTTAAAAATGTTTTCCGCTTTTTTTTAGCTTTTTTTAATGTTGCCACTCGTGGTGTAATTAGACACGCTGAGGCATACAGTCGAGCTAATCGAACTGTTAAGGCTCAAGGCCTTAAAGTTAAGTTAAAGTTCAAGGCATGGATTCGCAAAGACTCAACTGATGAACAAAGGATTCCGGCGGCAACCACAGATTTATTGAAATAGCAACTGTTGCGCTACAGATGCTGTCTTTGCCGTGGTCAAACGCAGAAATTGAACGAGTTTTCAGCCAACTTAATTTAATAAAAAATAAGTTACGAAATGCACTCTGTTTGACGACTGTCAACAAAATTCTCTGCATAAGGTAAACTTTTATTTTGAGTTAATGATGGCATTTCAAATTACAATTTGTTCTTCAATTACAGATATGGAAATAATGAATATATTAAGAATAAATATAAAAAAATATATATTTAAAAAACAGCTTTTTTTACGCTTTTTTTCAAAAATTTTCAGCTTTTTTCTTCTTGCCTTCCAGCCAAAAACAGCTTTTTTTTGTGAAAAAATTATGGCAGCACTGCTGCTACGCACACCAAAACACACACACAAGCGCGCGTGCGAGCCAAACAAAACAAAGAAACACAAAGCAATATGTTTGGCGACGATTGCTTTTCTGCGACGCGACTGCTAAATGCACATTACTGATCTAAACACTTTGTGTCAATTTCGTTTACAAACGCCTCTCTCCGTGAGTTTTCGCTTTGCCGTTTTTTATTTCTTTTTTGCCCTTGCTTTACTTTTCACACTGCTTCTGGTGCACCATCTCGCACGCGTGACTTATTAGGCCTCATCACTGGACCTGCATTTCCTTGGCGGAAACTGCGTCGATTTTTCTGTTAAAATCCTGCGTCGGTCGAAAGCGGAAGCTGGCTCCAACTCGGGGCGAATTTAATTAAACACGCACAGCACTCATCCGCCCTTCGCGATTCCGTCGACAGCGAGCCGTTCGTGCTTTCGCTTCGGTTTTTTTTTGTTTAATAAACTATAGAGGTGGAGAAACATCGGGTTTTCTCGGCGATGTTTTCCGATGTTTTTCGACGATATTCGCTTTTTCCCCGTCATATTTGGCTTTTTACGTCACGAGTGGATATTCCTATCATCACTAATAATCTCCGAAACAATCATGTTAACAAGATTCGAGAGCGAATGAGCGATGTTATTTCATGTGAATTGTATTTTTTAATGTGTTAAGCGATGCATCGATGTTTTCAAAAATCTCAAACATCGATGATTTTCAACGACGACATTTAAAAGAAAAAATTAAAATTTGACCAAAAAATGTATCAGAAATATGTTTATAAAAAAGAAGAATAACTATGCGCGGTATAAAAAGTATAAATAAAATTTAAATAAGATAAGAACAATTGTTTTATTTGTGTTTTTTTTTATACATCGATGTTTTTTGCCATCGATGTTTCTCCACCTCTATTCAAATAGTGATGCTGAAAACATCGATACATCGAGCATCGATATTTTTATTCGATTTTTTCCGAGGTACTCCGTGTGTGACCGCTCTTTCTACTCGAAGCCCGGCATTTTTTGAGAGCCAATGATGCGGTCATACTTTGTAGATAACCGGCAAAATTTGAAACAGAAGACACGATCATCATTTGATTAATAATTGTCCCTAAGCTATTGGCATGCGTTCTGGCGGTTGCGCCTGCCTTGCCAGTAGCATGACGAGATCTTCTTTTAGTTTATAACCATTTGATAGCGTTTTATAAATAAATATATTTTTTGCGCTTACCGATCGGTGCTATCAGCTTTATATATAGGATATGTAAATATATGAGATAATAGTCTTGGTTCGGACTTACCCGCATTTGAGGACACCCAGAATGAAATAAGGTGAGTTTTGGCCAAGTTGGGATGAAAAACCCCTTTAAGGTGTAACCGATTTTTTTAGAAATTAGAATTGAAGTTGGAATACAGAAAAGTTATCTTATAAAAACTAAGAAGAAATAACAAAACCAGAAAACTAATAAGAAAAAACCAAACCATTCCGAAATCCGTTGAGTTTAAGCCAAGTTACGATCAAAAAACCACTGAAGGAGTTGGCGATTTTTTGCAAAAACAAGAAAGGGGTTACATCGACAAAATTGTCAAAAAATTGACAAAAAATTATAAATCGAGTTTTGAATGCAGAAAAGTTCTGCTATAAAAACCAAGACGAAGAAACCAAACCAGACTGAAATCGGTTGAGTTTAGGCCAAGTTATGACCAAAAAACCCCTCAAAAAGCTTCAATTTTTAAGACAAAAATTTAACCATTAAAAAAACAAGGAAAGGGGAGTTACATCGTCAAAATTGTAAAAAAAAATTTACCAAAAATTATAAATCGAGTTTTAAATGCAGAAAAGTTCTCCACTAAAAACTAAGAAGAAAAAACCAAACCAGACTGAAATCGGTTGAGTTTGGGCCAAGTTACGATCAAAAAACCCCTGAAGGAGTTGGAGATTTTTTGCAAAAACAAGAAAGGGGTTACATCGTCAAAATTGTCAAAAAATTGACCAAAAATTAGAAATCGAGTTTTAAATGCAGAAAAGTTGTCGACTAAAAACTAAGAAGAAAAAACCAAACCATTCCGAAATCCGTTGAGTTTAAGCCAAGTTACGATCAAAAAACCACTGAAGGAGTTGGCGATTTTTTGCAAAAACAAGAAAGGGGTTACATCGTCAAAATTGTCAAAAAATTGACAAAAAATTAGAAATCGAGTTTTGAATGCAGAAAAGTTCTGCTATAAAAACCAAGAAGAAGAAACCAAACCAGACTGAAATCGGTTGAGTTTGGGCCAAGTTATGACCAAAAAACCCCACAAAAATCTTCAATTTTTAAGACAAAAATTTAACCATTAAAAAAACAAGGAAAGGGGAGTTACATCGTCAAAATTGTCAAAAAA